>BLAZ01000198.1:649576-652001 GCA_014633955.1 Acropora tenuis | reverse complement strand
AAGTGGCCTACTGGTAATATACTAAATTTTTCCGTGCTTTCTTTTAATCTTCCAACATTTTCTCTGTTAGAGCTGTATGGTGTATAAAATGTAATGATTTTATTATGTCTTTGTATATGGCTGCACTGATGAGAGAAACCGTTGACAGTTGTAGAGACCAGTCTATGGGCAGATTTCCTGGTGTTGTGGGCACTGTTGATGGCACTCATAAGAATAAGGGCACCAATGGAGGAACCACAGGCATATGTGTGCAGGAAAAAGTTCCATGCTCTTCAGCTGCAAGTAATTCAATTGGTGTTATGACAAAACACTGCCTCCTTACAAAAATAGTAGGAAATAAATAAAAAAAGAACATGATTTATTACATAAATTCATTACAAAGTGATTGCTATGCATAAGTCATGGGGTTCATGGACATATTGGAGTGACAGCTAGCCAATGTTTCAGAAATTTGAGGTAAAGGCAACTCAACAAAAAAAAGTCAATATTAGGCTAAGTGTAACTGTCCTAGCTAGGACAACCTTTCTCTATGAAAAAAGGACCTTAAATTATATGGCAAAGTATTTTTCACGTTGATTTTATTTCAAGGTTGTATGTGATGACAATATGATGCTTCTTGATACATTCACTGGCTGGCCAGGGTCAGTGCATGCTGGGGCGGATCTAGGGGTGGTTCGGGTGGTTCGGTCGAACCCCCTAAACTAAACGTAAAAACCTATAGCAAACGCGGGGTTAAAAAAAAGTGAACCAACTCAGCTAATATATATACCTTTTGAAAATGATTTTTCTTTGTGTCTTGGTACGCGACAACGGCAATAAAAACAAGACAAATTTGTGCCTAGTTGAAAATGGCCTTTAGTACGTCCGCTTGAGCTATAAATTACTGCTTATTGATGCTTACACGTCCCGCCAAAACTGACAGTTCATGCCAAATCTGCCAATCATTTCAATTCCGGCATTGCGTAAATGATGATGCAATGATGGAACAATGGAGTCTAATACAAAATCGGCCTTTGCTGAAAACCATTTATTTGAAACCTCCGATAATATCGTACAAAAGAGGTAAATCTCTAAAGGATACGCTTGTTAGATCAAAAATCTAACTGTAAAACAATCATGCGAGGCGACCGCCAAAACCACAATAGGAGTCCCTGCAGGCCTGTCACTCAATTACTCTCTCTTTAGAGCAATTAAACCACTTCAAATTGCCCCTGAAAACGCATTTTAGAGGCCCTAAAATTAAAAATTTTCCGGGGACCCCCCTAGGGGTTACCGCCTTCGGCGGGCGTTTATCCGAACCCCCCTTCGTCAAATCCTGGATCCGCCCCGGCAGTCGTGGTTTAACTGACGGTGAGTGCCATAAACGTACAGTTAAAAAAGACAGGTAAGAAAATAAGTACTGCCGGGTTCTGTAAGCAACGGCCCCCGTTGCTTTTCGTTATAGCCCATTTTACAGTTGTGTACGCTGTGACCTGGCCTTTGTGTGGAAGCGAGGCTGGGGTTGACCTTGTTTTGATACAGACCTGACCTCACAGCTTTTTTCGTGTAAATCATGTTGTTGTCATGTTAACTAGTCCACATTTGCATGAGAAAGACAGCGAGGTTTGTATTAAAACAAAGTCAACCCTAGCGTTGCTTCTGCTCGAAGGCTAGGTCAGTCAACAAACAACTGCATGGTACTCAGTCCGGTTTTCCCCTCTTCTCAAAAACCTGCATTTGATTAAGCCTGTAGATGTGGAGATAGATGATGATAATACAGGAATTTTCCATGTATTTGAAATGCGGATAAGAATGAATGCATGAAAATTGAAAAACAAGAAGCCACGAAAGGAAAATGGAAAATTGAAAAATTCAAAAATTCAATCATTCGGATTGAATCAATATTCGTGTTGCGTATTTCCCTTCCATACTACTACAGTTGTGAATGGACAATTTAATGTTATTGTCAAATAAATAATCATGATATGAAATTGCTTCTCAAGCCTTCTCAACTCCCTTAGATGCAACCTCCATAGTCCTTTAAGCTGGATATTTGTAAAACTTACCGGCTTTGTGTACTCAAGGCTCAAGAAACAAGGCTTCTGATAGGTCCCCGAAAAAAGGCTAAATTTCGCGTGATTTTCAGGGGCAAATTTGCGGAAAAATCGGCGAAATTTCACGGGGATTCTTCGTCGAGAAACAATCAGTAAAAAACAGCCGATTTCGTTGGATTTTTTTGGCAAATTTCGCTAAAATTTCTCAAAAACAGTTCACTCGAGGAAAGAACATTATGATAGTGCCCAGTTTTTCGCAACGTTCATTTAAAGAACGCCTGGTAGTTTTCGGACGTAGTTACAAGAGGCTCAAGATAAATTTGGACGTTTGGCCATGGGTGAATAAAACAGGTCTTATAGCCGAGAGGAGCATCAAATAGCATGCCAACATG
>BLAZ01000198.1:586570-589566 GCA_014633955.1 Acropora tenuis | reverse complement strand
GGGGGGTGGTGTATTGCTCAGTGTATGCCAGTATACACTGAGCAATACCTAGGCGTACGGGCACATTCGAACTTGGGGGTAAGGGTTAGGATAGGGTTGGGGGAGGGCGAAAAAGTTACACAAAGCTGAAATTGAAAGATATACGCACTTAAATTTCAAGAAAAATAATAAGGTTCACAATTCTCACCTTTACAGAAACAGTTATTTGCAAGCATTTCAAGATGGACCGTTTGGTCGTGTTGTAGAAGCCAGACTCTATAAATAATTTATCCCAGATGCTTTTGCCCGAATCATGAGTATTTTGCCCGAAATTTTTCAAAACCGGGGAGGCTTAAAGTTTTATATACAACATACACACATACTTTATTTAAACACGGTAAAACCTTCAGTAAGAATACAATAGCTACAGTACAATAAAATTCCTTATTACTATGGCAAACCCAGTCTTAGGCAAATCCCTGTGCTCTGATTGGTTCTTTCTCGGTCAGGATTTTGCAGTACCCGTATATTTTTGTTTTGGAGCAAAGCCCGCAAATTCAAAATTTGCTACCAAAACAGCGAAAAAAAAACTGTGAAGAGTGCCATATAATAAACAACTCACTAACCGAGCTTGCTCGGGCCGTTCTGGAGAATATTCGTCCTCGGTCGTGGCAGTACGGACCTCACTTCGCTCGGTCCGTACTGCCATGACCTCGGGCCAATATTCTCCAGTACGGCCCTCACGCTCGATTAGTATGCGGTTAGTACCTATTACGGTAATAAAAATACTGTTTTACAAGGCTGTCATGTGGAAGCCTAACCCTCACTATCATAAAATCGATTCATTTCTTTTTTGAAAATCTAACTGATTCGATCGTACGTAATTGTTGGGTTAGCTGTTTCATCGTGAGGCCACACTGTAGCTTAAACTTTTTTTTAGATAATTGGTATTTGGTTGGAGCAAATTAAGCTTCCTTTCTAAATTCCAGACGTTATATTTTGTGGTGCGAATTGGTAGCTTTAAGCTTTTTCTGACGCTTAGTGAGATTGTTCTGACGGAGTCAATTAATAAACCTAGAGATTTAACCTTGTGGACTCTCGTGATTGATTTTCCGTTAATTTCTACGTTAAATTCTTCGTTTCCAGAGGCGCGGATCCGTTGATGAGGCCCAATGACCAAAAACTATGCCTTTGCAACACTTAGACTTAATCTATTCGCTACAAACCAGCGATTGAGATTCTCAAGGTCTAGGTTAAAGATCAGTCAATGAGTCTGCTGATACAGTAATATTTGTATCGTCCGCGAACATTTTCGGGGAAGCAACTGAGAGACAATTGAACAAATCGTTAATGTCAATTAAAAATAATAATGGTCCTAAGTTACTTCCTTGAGGGACGTCACAAGAAACTGAAGAAGCATTAGACAAGTGGCCATTCACGCCGCATTTTTGAATACGATCGGAAAGGTAAAATTTAACCCAGCTTAAACTAGTCTGATCAATTCCATAATTGTATAGCTTACGCACTATAATACTGTGATCAATGGTGTCAAAGGATTTTTAAAGGTGAATAAACACAACACCGTTAAATAAACCGTCATAAGTATTAACAAACCAATTGTTTGTGGTCTTAAGCGCAGTGAGTGTGCTGTGTAGCGACCGAAAACCCGACTGACAGTTTGTGAGTAAATTGTTCCCGTTAAGGTAATAGTAAAGCTGATTGTAAACAATCTTTTCAAAGATTTTGGCCACTATGTGGATTACAGAGATAGGGCGATAATTTCATGGGTTATTCATTTTACCATTAGTCGAGGCCGTTTTTCTTTTTAATGGTCTCTTTTACACATTTTGTGCCTCAAATTGTCTGTGATCCACGGGGACTTTTTACAACCCACTCGAATATGCCTAAGCGGTGCATGCGTATTGATACACTCCATCAGACAATCTTTGCATGCTTTCCACAAGTCATTGGGATTGCTATAATGGCTACCGTCATTCCACGCTTTCTCCTTTAAATCCTCGAGGAATTCACTCTCATTGAAACTTTTCATACTACGTGCTTCAATCATTCGTGCGCCACTGCGGTCATATCGGGCCTTTCGTGTCATATGAAAGCGCATGATTACTAATCCACAATTACACTACGCCAGACTTAACGATGTTCAAGGGCGAGTTCGTAATACAAAGATCGATTAGGGTTTGAGAAAGTGAAGTAACCCGTGTCGGCTCTAATATTAATTGGTGTAGTCCACAAACATCGAATATGTCCTTCAGTTTTCGGGCATTAGGTGACTCCACTTCCGACAATAAATCAAGGTTTATGTCTCGAGGAACAGTTCCCGATTTTCGGAATCGATCTTGCCAATAATGTCTTTGAAATCAATAAATTTACTCGCCAACGAATCTGGAGTTCTATACCAGGTTCCAACTAGAAGCGGAGTGTGGGTTTGTGATTTCAATTACTAGGCATTCAAGGTTCTCGGAACTTAATCATCTCGAATGATATAATTAAGGTTACCACGTATATAAATACACACCCCACCTCCGTTTCGCCTGTTTGTTTTCCGATCTTTTCTTATTATCTCAAACCCTTGCAGGTGTACTTCGTTATTATCAGCTGAAAAGGTTACCTTATTTTTGTTTATTACAAGGATGTCTATTTCAGAAGGGGTCATAAACACCCGCTGTTCATCGATATATGCTACCAAGCTGTTTACGTTAAGGGCAACCATCAACAAACCTTGACCAAAGGGTTTAGGTTGATATTTTCCACAAACTTACCCTGTGTGGGACAGTCAGGCTCCCAGGCGGTAACATGCTAATCCCGCTTACTAATAAAATCCATAAAACTACGTGCTAATTGAGATGTTCCTCTGCCGTTCAGATGTATGTAGTCCGCTTCGATTTAGATGACAATCGGCATTAATGTTTAAGTGATCAATCAACTTCCACTGGCTTTTTGCGCACAGTTTTCGCAAAGTCGAGTTCATCGCTGAAACTTGAGATGATAGTTCTGAA
>BLAZ01000198.1:561570-566570 GCA_014633955.1 Acropora tenuis | reverse complement strand
ATGTGAGTTAATTGCTGGTGATGAGTTTACCATACATTCCACTTCACATGATACTGGAAACAAACTATCTGCTGATAGTCTACGGTAATTTTATTGCACGCGTGACTGTACACGTGATCCTTTTTCTACATACATCAGTACACATGGCGTGCCACGTTTGAAACTGATGTAACATAATGAAACAGTCCTTTTCTACGCCTCACTTCACATTTTTTTTTATGCAATGATACTACAGTAAATTTCTACTAAAACAATTAGACTACTCACCCTCGTTTTCTACGAGCGATAGTCAACTTGGCTGCGCCTCATTGACTATCTGCTCGTAGAAAACTCGCGCTCTTAGTCTAATTGTTAAATTTGGCAATGGCAATAACAGGTATAATTTTACTATGTGAAAATCAACACCTTGTTTCTCAGATATTTCTTTCACGAACCTCAGATTAAACGGTATTTACCTAGCCGCTTAGTGGCTCAGTAAACATTATGCCACTATTCACATTTCTTATTATTGTTAATGATCGTTTGACAATACCTTGCTGTTCGTTGGGGTTGCCCGTGCTGGTAAATCCACTGGAGCCACTGAACTGTGTATTTCTGTGGTGGTTGGCATCATCATCTAGAGAACAAAGACACATCAGACATCTGGAAATCTGGATTGTATTTCCTTGATTCTATAGTTGAAGTGGTTTTGATAGCCATAGGGATTTTTTAATTTTGAGGAGTTTCAAGTTCTGATAATGTCACGTGAACTTTCAAAATTAACCTTTAAGCATGCCTCAGACAGTATTCCTATATTTCTGGAAGCCAACTTTGTTGAAGTGCAGCAGAAAAAGTCAATAACAGAGTGCTGACTTGGGCTTCACAGCAAACATGAATAAGAAAGTTCTTCCACAATTCATAACAAAGCTACTTCTTTTCACTGTAGCCAATCTTTCCTCTGATATTTTCTAGATGTTTATAAATGTAAAGTATAATGGCACTCCACAGGGCAAATAGTGCCCCAGCTGTCATCCATACAAAAATAATAAAAGAATAATAATTATTGTTGATTATCGTTTGACAATATCTTGCTGTACATCGTGGTTGTTTGTGTTGGTAAATTCACTTGACCTACTATTAGCATTATTCCTCAATGTATTGCTGTGGTGGTATCCATCATCATCTGGCCAAGAAAGAATTAAACAGACCTGGAAACCTGGATTGTTTTTCCTAGATTCTACAGTTGAAATATTTTTGACTTTCATGGTAGTTTCTTCTTTTGAGCAGTTTAGAGTTCACGTATACATTAATGGAGTTTTCAAGATCAGCCTCCTTTTATTCCAGTGGTTGGGAATTAAAATTTACAACCTTTTTTTACCTGCTTCATTCTCGGTGGTATTCAAATTGAGCAATTCTTTGATGAAGTTCTCTTCATTGCACATTGCCTGATAGACTGTCCCAATACAAAAAAGCAACATGAGTGCCATCACTCCAATTAAGACAATGTTAAGGAAAGACTTGTCACTTTGATACAAATCTGTACAAGTCAAAACAAACTTCACCGGAGCATTCCTCAGAGTGCAATTGTATGTTTCTGCAAAATATATTTTCTGAGTGAAGCAGAAGAGCCCCAATATGACAGATAAGACTACAGCTTCACTGCCAACATGAAAAAGAAACTTCTTCCAAAATTCATGACAAAGATGCTCCCTTTTACTGGAAAATGTCTCTCTTCTGATTTTTGGCAAATGTCTGAAACTGTACAGAATCATTGTAGTCCACAAGCAAACCAGTATACAAGCTGTCACCAACAAAAAAAGGTAGGGCCGCATTAAAGGGCTCATCTCAGCAGAGTAGCGTGAAAAGCATTGTTCTCTATGAATGTCATTGGTCTCAGGATGACAACTGAAGCCCAGTCTACCACTGTCAGCAATTGCATCACATTGTGTCAATACATATATGAAGAACACGGAAAAAATCAAACGCAAACCACCAAGGCTGGGCTGGCCAATCAATGAAGATAAACTTGACAAAAAATTCAATGCAGCAGCAATGGTCACAACCATGTTCACCTTGACCCTCATGCTCACCTTTAAAAAGCAAAATAAATATCACAAAAAGTCAATAAGACATTAATTATTAATGCATTCAAAGGGTTCATATTATCATGTTACTGTCAGGAAAGAATAGAAATTACTAGAATTTGCTACCATTTTAATGTACTCTACTTAACAGTTATTCTTCGAGGACGCACCGGATATGAGCTGATATATATAACCAACGAGGCCGTTGGCCGAGTTGGTTATAATCAGCTCATATCCAGCAAGTCCGAGAACAATAACTGTTTTAGTAAATTTTCAAGCAATTCTCTTGATTTCTTCGGGTGAAACCTCCGCAAATCGTGACATTTTCTTTACTGACCTCCAAAATTTCAGCACAAGAAATTCGCCATCTGTTTTTCCTTATTTGGTCAAACTTAACAATAATGGCTCATATCATGGACTTAGGGAACCAATCAGAAAGCTGGAAAATCATTATCATGAGCTAAAAATTTACTAAATAGGGATATCCAGCAAGTTCCTTAGTTATGAAAACGAAATGCAAAGATGGAGCTGGAGAGAGGCCTCAGTGAATTTAGAGTAATTATGAAGACTATAAATTCCTGTTAAGGGATGGCTTCCACCCAAAGGTGGACTCAACTTAACTTTGGGAGATCCCAAGCCAACACTTCACAGCAACCAACACTAACCCTTGAGCACATTCTTGTATATTATAACTATTCTGAGAGTTTCTGGACAGAAGAAATTAAAAGGCTTGGTGATCAAGGTGTTAAGATTCAAAGGCTCTCACTTAAAGATATATTATTTGGGATGTTCTCTTGCGAAGATGAATTATATGTAAACCATATCTTGTTGCTAGCAAGCCAATATCTGTACTCTTGTAGATACAACAAAAAGTTACCTCGTATTAGGATATTTATCGCAAAAATTAATATACGGTAGCGTATTAACTTGAGACAATAATTATTGCTAAGTCAAACGCTTATCAACTCTGCTCACTACTCATGGGGGGCAAATATGTAAATAGTCTATCAGTCTGATAATCATTGTTCTTAGTCAAATGGTACACTCTTGAGGTTTAGGAAAGCGGTGTATGTGTGTGTGTGTGCAAGTGTGTCATAAGTATATAAAATGCATTAAATGAGACTTATGTGGTTTAATGTAAGGTTCTCTGTGTAGTAGATGTAATTAATATGAAAAACAAATAAATAGCATTAAAATACAAAAAGAAAAAAACACTCTAAAGGTTTCCAGGGAACTGAAACCATAACATATCAGCACTCCAAGCTTTTCATTTACATCCAGACAAAATAGAAACTGACAACCACAAAACTGTTCAGTGTCTTCTCATTTCATAATTTTTGGCTCTTTAGATACTCAAAAACTTATCGTTCCTCACCTATTCACTTGGCTTGGACCAGCAGGCTACAAATATTACTCACCAGTTCTGCAGAGGGCATGACTTTTTGAGGTGTTACCAGGGTCAGAACTGGCTGTCACTGAAACAGAGTAACTCTGGCATGAATTGGGTCGGCAATAAATGCCATGTGAGCAACAAAATTTGGTCTAGTCCTTTTCCTCTGATACAAAAACTCAGTGAGGGTTTTGCTTGCTGCTATTTACTCCAAATAAAGAAATTCAATGTAAAAGTGTTTATTCTGGCATGTGCGGCACTCTGCATGCCTTTGCTTATTTTTTTCCCGAGTAACTCTCAAAGTTTCACTTGCGTTTATCATTCCGCTGACACATGCAACCATGAAGTTTCCACAAGAACAAGTAAAACTATCATTTACCACCTGCATGGAGACATTTTTGGGCAGACTCACAAACAGTTAGTGCTCTGTTTTTGTTTGACCTTGCTAAATATTTTCAATGAATGCCACCAATGAAGCTTAATTAATTAAGTTTACAGAATACCATGGATAGTGCACCTAATTCAACGCAGAAAATTTTTCAGCTGTGATGATATAGGTTCTGCTAAGTGTTGAAAGCTTGTAAAAAGTACTTTATTCGGACTTGATCCCATTTTCAAGCCTTTAAAAGACTTGTAAAGTGAATTAATAATTAACAACTTTTATAATTCCTCGAGCACATGTTGGATATGAGATGATACATAGCCAAAGAGGCGTGTAGCCCCCGAGTTGGCTATAATCATCTCATATCCAACAAGCCAGAGTGGAAATATTGTTTCATTAAAAACGCCACAAAGACGTTCGACAGATCTTCTCGACTTTATTATTTTATATTGGCTCATATTCCATAATGGCTAAGCTTACCATTTTTTAGCTTCCTTTTAATTTTAAGCTGATCGATGCCTAATGTTAAATTTAAGCGGACGCGAACACTTACCGTATTTGTAGATTATAATATATTGGCTCATTATACCATAATGGCTAAGCCAATAAAAAGTCTTGAATTTCATTAGCCAATGATCCAGTTTTGAGTAATACATAATGGAATATGACAACTATTTTCAATGAAAATTTTTATCTCCCTCAGCACATTCATTATTGATTTCCTTATGTTTTGCATGTTTTCCTTCCTTTCTTTTGCCCAGTTATGTCTGAACAGTTAAATATCTTCATCAAATGGATCTGTCTTCTTTTTGAAGTTTCTTGAAAATGTCCACACAGCGAATAAATACTTACATCCCAAAGTGTCCAGCAAGGCAAGTAATGAACTGAAAAAGAATACTCAGTTATTAAGAGGTGCCAAACCAGTCAATATTCTCTATGTATTTATGAGATATTCTTGTCCTTTTACATGGCCAACTTTTGACGTTTTGCCCTATTTATTTGCCAATAAGCCGATCTTGGCTATAAGCCAAGACCCCAAACTTGTGGCTTCCAGAGTCTCTAAGATTACAAAACATTCACCTATAAGCCGAGAACTCATTTTCAAATTGATAAACCTAACCACACACAACCAAGTGATAAAAATAATCATTAATGGGATGAGAAG
>BLAZ01000198.1:510394-512894 GCA_014633955.1 Acropora tenuis | reverse complement strand
GGACAACTGAGAGATTTAGCATCGAGTTTACGGCAAACGGCAAACGACAGGCTGAAATTTCCCGTTTACCAAAAACTCGTGAAATTTATTTGGTTTCAGTTTATATTTTGCCTGTTAGCCACAGCTATGGAGCAAGTACTAAAAACAGAGAAACAAGGTAGAATAAGATAATTTTCTTGCTTTTACGACAAGCAGCAACCTGCCGTTTGCCGTTTGGCGTTTGCCGTAAACGTGAAGCTAAATCTCTCTAACGTCTCATTGCGGACCTCCCTAAGATGATAATTATTATAATAATTACGATTCATTGTCTCTGCAACTGTAAACTTCACATTATCAGGGATGAAATTTAAATAAAATAAATTTTCTTTTATGCTGTTACATTGTTGTGATCATACACGTCTTCTTTTTCGTTCTTTTTTTTTATAAGAAAAGCGTTTTTCAGGCCTAGGCTAGAGTATTATATTTCTGCCGATTTGGGGCTGAAATGTTCCTATAACCGTTCTTCGATTATATGCTAACAATGTATAGAGTAATCAAATAACTCTTACTGCTAGATGTTTGGACGTGTATCATGATACATAGTGACAACACGGCGGCTTTTGGTCCTCTGTTATTGTTTGACTGGGTAGTTTTACCGTTTGTTACTTTAGCACCTTGATGGATTTGATTGTATTTTACAGATTTTCAACGTGCAAAAATATATTCCGAAAACAATCTTAAATCCGGGCAATATCCTTCATTGCATTCGGTTAACATTCGGCACAGTCTTGTCCATATTCTATTCGCTGCCGTTGCCGCTGAGCTTCAATGTACAGAATTTGAAAACTGGGCAATCTCCCAATAATTGCTGTTTCAAACCCAAATGGTTGAAAATGTGTGGGAAAAGTTTAGGAATTTAAATCCGCGTTTATAATACATGTGGAGAATTTTCTGTCACTGCAAATTAAACGGACACTTGAAAAAAGTTCAAGCAAACTGTTTTCCTAGGGTTTGTTCACTAGTTGGTTTTGACCGTCAAACTCAGTCTCGAAAATGCAAGCAGATGACCAAGGTAGTTTTCTTCGTAGCTTAAGTGACCGAAAACAGTCAATTTTCAGTGTCAGTTTCAATATTACCATTACTAATGTTGCAATGAATATTCAATTTTGTCGTACAAAGATTAGCCAGAACATCTGTCTCAATTTAAAAGCCACGCTTTGTTTTGTTTCTAAAGAATACGTTGAGTTTCAAGGACTGAGAGAAAGAAAGGGCGGTAGGAAGGCGTCGGGTATTTATCGATGGGAAACGGGAGTAAAGACAAAGATGGAGAATCCTCGCAACCACTCGTGGGCAGTTCTAAGGGCGATGTGGAAGCTGGCGAAGATGGAAACACGAGCGACAAGTGTCAAAAGAAGAAGACTTGCGGGTCGAAATGTCTAGCTTGCTTTCGTTGTGTTTTTGGTTTTGTTATGTTCCCGTTCGTCTTCCTTATCACGTTGTTGACGGCGTTTCTGTGGATAATTCTTTTGCCAGGTAAACACATTAGTTTGACCTTTTCTTTTCGGCTTCGCGCGCAAAATCATTTGTTCGCAGTAATAATGCGTGCTCGCTTATGCTGGTGTCAGTCACATTGCATATGTTCATATATATTTTGTGAAAAATTTATAGTTGTCCAACTGACAAAAAGGAAAACGTGGTTATTGTCAATATTGTTCGCATATTTATTCTTGCTTTTGTCAATATTTTTGCCATTTTCACTGCATGGTCAATCCCAAGCTTAACTAATTTCTATTCGCTTTTATTAGTAAGCTAACGCGCGTCAAAGATGTCTCCCTTTTCAAGGCCTTTAACTGTTATGCTATCAAATTATCGACTCTCCTTCCTTAACAGAGGTTAGAAGCAGATTTTCTCACCACTGCAGTTTAAAGTAAAAAAACATGAATAAGTGATGCAGTCGCCGTTAGAGCGAATTTTGGACATGAGAAACTCCAGCTGTTACAGCTATCCAATTATTGCGTAAAATGGAGATTTGCCATTTTGTGATAGCTTAGCTATGCTTAATTTCTCGTGAAAGAAATATGACCTTTTTACGCCAGAAATCGACAATTTAGACTGAATGTATTAATGCAGATCTTAATCGAGTATTAACGCTACGAAAAATCAGGTGCTATGAAGATCGTTCGTTTCTGCCTTTGATTGATTCTTCTCGATTGTCAGTTTAAGATCATGGTATTTTGCTCAAAAGCCAGGTCAAGTTTTTAGTCTTGGAATACGCGTTTTTCAGACTAACAGTATCAGCTGCATCTCATTAACTAGAGGGATAGTTAAATGTTTTAATTTTATTCACGTCATCTTAATTGATTTATAAATCGATTCCATTTCAGCCAAATGTTGCTCGCCTTGCTGTATTCCATTGTTTGACTGGCTGGTTGAAGTACTTTTGTTGCCGGCGCGATTCTATCGTTGGGTTGTAGGAAAAGATCAAGATGAAAGCAAATAAAAATCTGTGACGTTATTCATT
>BLAZ01000198.1:485600-486606 GCA_014633955.1 Acropora tenuis | reverse complement strand
TTGCTGGTGTGCTGGATCAAACGGGAAAGTAAAAAAGATGAATTGCAAAGTTACTCTCGCCACCGACACATAAAAAGAGCCGGGTGTTGGAGAGGGACATTAGCAGACTCAGGATATGTAACAGATCAGGAGCAAAGAAAGGTGAGAGAAGTCTTTTTCTGTCTTTTTAATTGCCGAGCAGATCATCAGTCTGGTCCCAAGTACACCAACAGAAAAATCGTCCATGGTTGCATCTTGAACTTTGCGTAGAGAACTCTACAATGTTAGGGGCCCATAAAGAGGAGTGTTTTTCTCTCATGCTGGGACCTTTTCCCGAGAAGATTTATTTTTGGAACGGGCCTCAAGGGACTTCTGACACAAAATAGTCAAATAGCCAACCAAAGAAGAGCCACGACCACGGTTGCTTACGTTTTCTGAATTTCCAAAAATAATTCTACTCGGTAAAAGATTCATTTAAAGAATTGATGGTGTTAGAGGCGCCTTCTTTAGGCTCCTGACAATGTTAACATTTTGACGAAAAAAAGACTCAAAGGAAGGGGTGAACACGCGTTACACGAGCCCAGTGGTGTGGCCATGACCGCATGCCAACGCGCAGACAAATCTACCGGGCAGACGTCAGGCAACCATAGACAGCCGTTTCGTCCTTGACAGGCCGCATCAGCATGGCATGGCCGACATTTGCCCAGGCGGGTTTTTGCAAACCCCTTTCAGCTACAGTTTACATCTGAACATTCGTTTACACAAGGAGAAAGTGTTACCACGGAGGATTAAAAACACCAGAAGAAAACACCACAAGTAGGCTGAGGCTAGAAATTCTTTGCTTGAAGAACTCTTTTCAACAATAAACATAAACATTTTCAATTCATACAACTGATCAATTGAACAGGAACAATTCATGATGTGCTTCCAAACTATTTGATGTAAGAATCCCGACAGGCTCTGTCTTCAAATACATTTGCATCTATCCGCGGGACAATAACCTAATTTACAGTTATTGACACACCAC
>BLAZ01000198.1:438750-441250 GCA_014633955.1 Acropora tenuis | reverse complement strand
CTTGGTTGGCGTAACTAGTTAAGCATCTGACAAACTACTCGTTGTCAACTGGCTTCAAATAATATTGCGTTGGCTTTGCTGCGTAAGTTGACATCACAAAGTGAAAAACAGGAAGAAAAATAAGCACTTAAGAAATCTTTGGGAATATTAGCATGACAGCATGATTCGATTGGCCAAGTTTAGCAATGCATGCAGGTACAACAATGGAAAAAATGTGGATGATTTACGTCGTAAAGTATGAATTTTGTCTCACGGTGTTCACAGGACAGAGAAACTAGCTTGCCTCGCGCGAATTTTGCAAGTAAATGATTTCCTGTCGATGTCAATCTTGGTTCTTTTGATACAAAAATCCAACCTTACGCCAGCGATCTCAGAACTGTTCAATACGTACTAAGTTAAACTTATTCAAGCAGTCTCATTCCTCGTACCTAATCTTTTCGCGCTTACCCCGTTTAATGGATCAAATACATAAGACGTGCTTAATTGAAGTAGTTTGCAGAGTAAAAAGCGCATTGACTTTCATTGCAATCAAAAAGGACATTTCGTAAATGATAAAATATGCGGGTCACAGGATCGATCAATTACCGACTTGCGTGTTTCTTTCGAATAAAAGTAATTATTTTTACCACAATAATGACCGCAATGTAGTGCCTTCAAAAGCCATGGAAATTTGAGATATTTGGAGGTTTGTCTGTCAAGGTGCCCTTGAACAATTCCTACTTAATTCTTACTTCCTTTCTCCTTCTCTTTAGCATCACGTTGCAGTTGCCGTTGGTCCTTCCGGGAAAAGAATGAAAGACAAAAGGTATCACGGACAAACTCAAAGTAGCCTTTTCGTGTTCTGGTTGTTTTAGCTTTTTCAAAACTGGATCATTAACCAAGAATAAAAAATTCTCTCTCTCTTGCGGAATGCTTGGAATGACGAAAATTAATTTCCTTATTCTCTTTTTTCTTTGAATCGCGACTTGCATGTCGACCACTACAATAGAAAGTAAAAGATGGCGGATATCCACAAGAATCTTTTCAGTGACGCACATGCCGAAGTCACGAACCATTCGACCGTCATTTTCTGAACATTCTTAGAATTTAATGACATTGGGTAATGAAACGATATTGTCCGGTAGGCCACTCCTCGCTTGGACAAGTTTCCACCCAAGCAGGAAAATAGGTCCAAAAGGAAATGAATTTTGCGGTTGTTCTGACAAACTCCTGACCCTACTTGCTCAAAAAATGGAAAGCTGATTGCATTATTCAATTTGTAGTGCTGTCAACACTTTCAGACAACTAATAGCGTAACGTGAGGACAAACTTGAGAAAGGCAATACACTCCAAATTCTGAAATTTGATTACGAAAAAATTGTCTTCAATTTCACGTTTCGCCATGAATTTCGGTCGAAGAAAGAAAACGCGCCCATGTTAATTCCTTCTGCGTTTGACCCGTGATTTCTCACCTCTGCGCATTCTTTTATTCTTTTTCACAGCTTTCGCATCTCAAACTTTAGGAAAGTACCGTTTATGGATATCGCTTTGTCTGCCATTCCTCTTTCTCCTTTCTCGGAATCAGATTGGGCTGCGTTTGAATCCAAGAGAGAGAGAGAGTTATTTGATGAACGCGTTCATTGTACAAAAGAAAGACCTGACAAACACACTTTTTGAAAACGACCCAAGAACTGAACACACAGAATCTTCATTCAGTCAAGCTTCGAAATTAAAATTGTGAAAGACGGTGATTATTTTTATGAAATGCTGATTATTTGCACCGCTGTGGCTTTAGGAACCTAGTCGGAACTCAGCGAATTGAAAAAAAAGGAAGGATAGACCGTCTCAATTAATCTTCGCCTGAACGGTTCTGGTTTCAGAGCGAAATAAAATCACTTGATTAGCTCAGGTTTTGCGGTAGCGTACCTGGTGAGTGGCTCACAAACCTTGCACGACTTTCACGGACGCGCTCTTACACGTTTTCTCGCGCTTAACGAGCTCCACAAGCATCTGCAGTGCGTTCTGATTGGCTCAGTGGTCAGCTTCCGTTGCGATTGGATGAAGGATTCTCTTTGGCTTTATTGTAACGAAGCCGGAAAGAGTGAATTCTTGTCAACTTCAACAGCCGAAAATCCGAACTCGAGTGTCACAGAATGTAAAGCTTATTTAACCCAAGCAAGGTCAGTAAACAAATAAACTAATATCGTATCATCGTATACTGCTAACAGAACCTTGAGAGTGGTTCTCACAACCGCAACTTTTCAAGAACGAAAAAAAGACAACTCAAAATGATCATGAATAAACTTAACCATTTTTTTAAATATCCGTTCGTCGCGATTGAATCAGGCTCATAGAAACCACGCTAAGGAGCCTTCGTTTGGGAATTCTGTGTACAGTTCATTTATTTTGTATCAGAAATCGACGCTGAAACAGCATTGGTTTATGTTTATTGTCCATCGTTGATTCTCTGGAAGGCCTCATCTGGCAACACGTTTAATCTTTCGTGCTCTATGCTTAAGCG
>BLAZ01000198.1:408750-411250 GCA_014633955.1 Acropora tenuis | reverse complement strand
TTTACACCGACAGCCGTAGAAATGGATACTTCCGTGTCTCTGTTATTGCAATTTGTGAAACCCATGGCAAGTACTTCCTGAAAAGGAAGCCATTGAAGGAAGACGCATGAGTTTTCGTATTTGTGGCGGGTGCTTCGTTCACGCTATGCCAACGGCACGCAGCAAAAAAATGGGTTATTTAACAAAGCTTAACTGCGTCTATTAAACGCTGATGAATAAATACGAAGTTCTTGGAATTGTAGGCGAAGGTATGTGGTCGTTTAATTATTGTTTGAATGATAATGAAATAAAATGTATTTTGACGCGCCACTAGTACGAAATGTTGACAAGGTTGTCACGATCCCTTCAAAAGAAGAGGTGTGAATATTTGTTAAAAAACATGTTTCTTGGTTTGTTGTTAGGGGCCTATGGGGTTGTGTTAAGATGCAGACACAAGGTAAATTTAATAAAGAACTACTTCATTGACACGTAAAGCCGAAAATTTCCAAAACAAACATTAAAATCATCATCATGTCTTGTTTGTTTTTAAGTTAACCCTGTTTGATGACAGTTGTAACTTTTTTTAGCGCGCTTGCTATATTTCATCATGTAATAAAAGTTTCTTTTAGGATGACAAATTACAGCAACAACAAAATTTATTCGCACTGTTTTAAAATTTGCAGAAGTCAATGGCAGGATTTTCTTACATCCTTTTTTTGGAAGAAGTCTCGTACAGTTGAATGAGTACATTTAAAGTTTTTGCACAACGGTTCTTTTTGCGTAGACTTCATCCTTGATGCGTTAGAAGGACAAACATTTCCGAGCACGGTTCTCTTTTTCCATTTTCAGGAAACAAATGAAATTGTGGCGATTAAAAAGTTCAAAGACAGTGAAGGTGGGTTTTCAACGGCCAATACGTTGGTAATTTGCTATGGAAATCCAATTACAAAAAATGAAGGCAGTTTTTTTTGTTCTGATGTATAGAAAATGAGGATGTTAAGAGGACAACGTTAAGAGAATTAAAAGTGCTTCGTATGCTAAAGCAAGAAAACATAGTGGAATTAAGGTTAGTTTCGGAAAAGTATTGTTTTCCTTTATGTCATAATATAGTGCATATCATCGTCAGGTTAGTCCCAGCAGTTTCATACTTCTAAAGGCAGCTTTTGGTATCATGGTTATGTGGTTAAAGAAATAATTAATATTTCTCTGATAAAACGGGTATAGTTTATATTTCCTTTCACAGAAGCATTTAACTGGAGAGTAAAGTTATATTTGATGTCTGAGTGTTTCATGGTTATGTGGTTCAACAAACTATTAATAATTTTTCTCTGATTAAACAGCACCGGTTTATATTTCTTTGCAGAGAAGCATTTCGCCGCAGAGGAAAGTTATATTTGGTGTTTGAATATGTAGAAAGAGTAAGTTTGCCAAATATAGGACACATTCATAGATAATTATATCAAAATATTTTTGCTAAATGTAACATCAGTGCTGGAATTACATTTTCCTAGTCAATGGAACCAATGACATTCCTTTCAAATCAACATTTGATAGGCCAGCCATTTCCTTGACACTCATTACTTGCGTGCAGTTAGAATAACAGGTTGCATAATGCACATTTAATTAAATTTCTCAGTCCTTATAATATCCACCTTTTAGGATAATTTCCAATATCAGTTATACTAGACCATGGTAAAAAATAATTTTGAAATTATTGTTCCTGAAATCCTAGATGCAGTGTTTTAGAAGAGAGTGTGTGGTAAACATACTTTTGAAATCATCACAAGCTGAATAAAGCCTTTGATCTTTTGAATTGCTTGAAGATTTGTTGAGAATTTTTATTTGTGCCTAGAATATGTTGGAAATGCTGGAAGAGATGCCCAATGGCGTTCCATCTCAAAAAGTCAGGTAAATTAAAATCTTGCTGGCAAATGGTATAATAATGCTGGCAAATAGATCTGTACAGTTCTCATTTCCAAATCTCCAACTTGTGTATTACTACTATCTGTACAAGCTTGAATAAAGAAGTAAACAGTTTTCAAATTTCCAGAATGTAATCAGTTTTGTAAGAAAACAGGCGCAGGTTGAGTTTGGTGTTCTTAGGGTATCGTAGTTGCACTTGAAGTCGAGAGAATGAATGACTTGCAGATGTCAGAAAAATTATTTTTCTGTCCTGTTTATAGAGAGTGTTATACACCACAAGAATCACTTCCCAAGGAAACTAGTGCTACATCCACCCTGCTCCACCCCCCTCCTGGGTTCCTAGTGTATGTGTCTTTTTGATTGACTTTGTTTTTTTGTTTTGTTTTAGAAACTATGTGTTTCAGCTGATTAAAGCCATTAAATGGTGTCACCAAAATGATGTTATCCACAGAGGTACTGCCACTATTAATTTAAATGACCGGTTCGGTTGTTTTTTATAGTTGTGAAAATTTTCAGCCTGTAACTGGTAAATTTTGTTATTTTATTTGATTTTGGACAGATATCAAGCCAGAAAATTTGCTGATAAGTAAGGATGGTG
>BLAZ01000198.1:203230-207298 GCA_014633955.1 Acropora tenuis | reverse complement strand
TTTTTTGCTTATTTTGCTTGGCCTTCGCATATGCTCGCGGCTTATTTGTTTGTTTATGAGTCTGGCTAAATGAAAATAATGTACACTACAAGTCTAGAGACAAACTCGACAACCTGGCGGTTCATTCAGGCTCTAGGCATTTCCTTATTTTACTCTCTTATATTTTGTTACAATATGCTCTTCAAGAAAACAGATTTATTTTTAAAAAAATATTTTATTCAATGTGATATGAGAAATATAAATAAAGTCGTTGTTGTTGTGGTTATTTTTGTTGTTGTTGCGGACCACCTAATGTAAGATCTTTCGTGGAACAGTGGGCTCTCTGAAACTGAAATCTGCGGGCGGGTCATTTGAACTGAATTCTCCTCGTGGTTGGGCTCGACGCTGATATTGACGGGCTCCAATTTGTGTGGAATTTGGCTTGCACAACATTGATCACTTTCAAAGTACTGCAGGTAGATAACAGTGAAACAAAAGGACAGGATGACAAAGTTTAAACAGGTTGAGATTTCAACCTGTCTTTGTAATGTGGAAAGGCGTCGACCGCGATGAGTGGGCTCGAAGGCAAAAGTTATTGACATTTAGGTGTAATAGCTAGTGCCAAGTTGCAATATCTTCTCATGTCATTGCAAGAATTCCCATGTCGATGACGTGGATTTGCTACCAGTAAGCGTCCAGTTAATTTCAGATTTGGTAAATGAAAGACTGTGAGAACACGTGCCAATAACCCGGAAAATGCTAACGGAAAACACCAAGAACTGCACAAACTATGCTAAACGCCTCGTACGCTTAAGCTTATCAAAGAAAAAACACGCGCTGCAATAATGCCAAAACTGCCACGCAATACGCTGCTAAAATGACAACGCTTACGCCACGCAAAAGCACGCGACCCCCGATCAAAAATAGACCACATTTTATTGAAATAACTTTATTCAACTTCATCTTCCTATTAAATAATTAGCAAAGATTACGTCACAAAATAATTTCATACGATAAGTGTGAACCGTTCAAGTGCGGTCAGTGGCTATCACAAATTGAGTAGATGGCCTAATTAAAAGCTACAAACAATTTAAATATCACTGAAAACAAGACGCATTGAACATACGCAAAAAGCCAAAACCAATTGCGATTCAACAATCTCTTTTATTTTACTTCTTCACTTAAAAAAGAAATAATGCAATGTCGAAACGTCGTCGATTTTTGGTATTTTTAATAATTTTCTATTGTCTTATGGATTTTATGACTCTTTTAGCGTTCAATTTTTAGCATCAAATTATTCAATGATTTCAACACGAAATTGGTTTTTACTCTTAATGTACAATAACACAAATACACACTCCTGAGAAAAGTACTTTCTCTCATATTCACACACCACACGTTTGTAAAGATTTTTCTGATGATCACTTCTTCCATGTGTTTGGTCAACCCACTCACCAGCAACTCCACATCACTTCACCAGCAACTTCAAAAACCCTCAATTCGTCTTATAATACCTACATTCTGATCGCAGAAAGTCAATAATTTAAGGTGGCTTTTCTTTGAACCTCCTCAGGATCTTCTATTGACCTAGACGAGGGGACATTGGGGATTTCTTAACACCGCAATACAGCAAAAAAAATCGATAAATATCGCAGTATGGCAAAGTAAGGTGTCAAATTCCTCATTATCGCGAAAACCGCTACTCTGTTCGTTCAGTTTCGCTCAAGTACCTGCCTAGATTTTGTTTTTCGAATGTTCAGGCAAATTAACTTTCTCTCAGCAAAGCGAGTAAGCTTGTTGGCTGGTAGTAAACAAAAATCAACTTACGTTTAATGTTGCACTTTTCTGATGTGAAAGAACGCAGTGCAATGTTTCGCTTCCAAACTAAGTGCCAAATGTTAACACGGGTTGAGAGACCCATACGACTCCAGAATACGTGGCAAGACCAAATTGGATGTCTCGTACAGGGAATACGCGTACGTACGCAGAAGGTTACGTGAGAAACTTTGTAAGGAGGGTGAACGGCCATCAAATTCGTTCACCCTGATTGACTAACTTGTCACAAAACTTGTCAGGTGGCCACGGTAAGGCGCGTCACACTGTAAAGGTTTCCGTTTGCAACAACCAGGCGTGCTAATTTTTTCTCGAACGTGGAACTAGTACAAGCGTGGTAATTACAATTGTTTGAAAGAAAAACACAAAAGGTTGGTTTGGTTGCGACGATTCCTTACAACTGGAATTTCTAAAATATATGAGTGAATGCAATTTGTTGTTGCAATAAGCGGATTATTACAATAATCCAAGATAAGTGCAGCCAGCAGCAACTTTCAGGCATGCTTACTTTTTTCCAAACTTGGAACTTGCACAACCATGATAATTACAATTGTGTGAAAGAATAACACAATACTTTCGAGTTTTTTAGGCGAGTCATCTCGCCGCATACTCTCGTCTTCTCAGTTCGGTTGCAACAGTTCCTTACCATTTTAATTTCTAAAGTATGTGAGTGTGAGCAATTTCTTGTTAATTACAATAGCGATCAAGTAGCATTACAGATGCGAGTTACGGTCAATGAACTGGAACATTAACCCGTAACTGGGACACTAAAAGAAATAATTCCTCTCTTAGATTTTCTCTATATTTTTATTTTCTAACACCGATACCTAAATAATCAACTAAAACTTAATTATAGAATTTTTCTCTCCTCATTGTATACCAATTAGTAGGCACACTTACTCAATGAAAGTTTCTGTTTCACGAGTTAAGTAAACAAATCACTCTAGCGTATAGCAGCCTGGGCTGGTAACACGAGCAAAGACAGGTACAAACTTTCCATTGGTGAGTTAAGAGTTAAGACGTTCCTGACACGTTTCATGCCATGACGTAATAAGGATTTAAATTTGGGTGAGATCAGAGTAACTGGAAGTTGGTCATTCTTTAACTTTTTGAATCTGCAACAAGTCTGCTCAAACATGAAGACTGTCCTTGTTTTGTTTGTCCTCCTTGGAATTGTGTGTGCAGTTAAGGAAAAGGGTAAAGGTAGGTTGCGCAAATCAGTCAAATAGAAAAAAAACTAAAACTTAACACAGCAACATATGCTTCTATCTCGGGAGAATATCTTAGCTCTTCTTTCAGGTAATTCAGTCAAAGTTAACGATACAGGAACTTCTTTCCCTTTCTTAAACAAAGTATTTCAATCTTGAACATGAAAAACCAACACCATTACGCGAACCTTCAAAAATCTAGACGCATGCAATAAAGAGAAAACTGCAAGTCTCTTTTATGTTCAGGTGAATCGAGCAAGAGGAAAAATGAATCTTTGGACGAGACGTCTCCAGGTCATAAAGCCGGTAAGATACCCTTTGTAGCAGTCTTTGTTGCTGTTGATGTGTAATCAAGCGATAGAGAGCCAGAAACGACAGATGATCAAGGAAGGTTACAGAACAAGAAAAAGTATATATGGCCGGGTGCTGAAATTGTGGTGGAAGAAAGTAACCAAGGTTTTCTTTTATATCTATGAGTGAACATTGAAACACCTACTGACCGTTGAAATGACACCGATTGTTTACTATATATTATATAAACGGCGTCCAAGAAGGATGCAGCTTATTTTTTTCTTTTCCAATGGTTTACTGTTAATTTGAATTAGAAAATTCTCATATAAACGGTGCGCTTCCTGGTTATATCTTGTTTATCAGATAATCATTGCTTGAAACTTACGATCAGTTTTTTTGTCCATTTTCTCAGTCGAGTTTCTTATCTTTCTTAATTTCTTTTTTTTCAGAATGCGAGAGTCAAAGCGAAAGGGACCATTACTGTTTGAATGGTGGAACTTGTTTCACCCTTCCTTCCCAGAACAGTGGTCCCCTGTGCCATTGCGAATCAGGATTCGTTGGTGTTCGTTGTGAACTTCAGGATGCGAAAGTTTAACCGACTAGTTTTGTAACAAGGTCGCAATTGCCAACTGAAAAAAGACGTAAATAAAATGTACAGTGCTACAGAGAACACTGGGCAACCAAACGACGTGTCAGCTTGAAATTTCTTTCAAAAGCAACTGACTAGCTCTCTTCCTTTTCCTATGAAATAGTGACG
>BLAZ01000198.1:149832-152332 GCA_014633955.1 Acropora tenuis | reverse complement strand
GCCCATGTGACTTATACTGGACTTTGTACCAGTGATTTTATCGACGTTCGTACTTTCGGGATCCTTCGGGATGATTTCCCCCCTGTC
This sequence comes from Acropora tenuis, assembly GCA_014633955.1. NCBI lineage: Eukaryota > Metazoa > Cnidaria > Anthozoa > Scleractinia > Acroporidae > Acropora > Acropora tenuis. The sequence continues at coordinate 152,245 of BLAZ01000198.1, read as the reverse complement.
TTGTTTCTTACTTATCACCATTTTTTACTCTGATGATAAGAATAACAATCATAACGAAAAGAAGAGGAACTTTATTTGCAGATTAACCGAGAGGAATTAACCAGACCAGAAAGCTCAGTAGAAACGCTTTATATCCGGGCTTGAAAATCAAATGATTGCATATCATTGCTGTTCATGGCTCGATCAGCCTTGCTTTCCGGTATGCATTTTACACATCATTCCACACACGGAAACAAATGTCCGGAATAAACCCGATTTTCTACCGAATCAATTTTCTATTGAAAAATGATACGCGATCCATGTCCAGCTCCTGTTAACAGCTCTTCAAACGTATGATATACATGTAATCATCTCAAGTCGCGGTTTTGATTGGATTAATGACTGAATTTTTTATTTTACAATGAATGACAAAACTGCACTCTATTAATGTGGTTTGCAACAAAAACGATACCTTATAAACAACATTAGGACTTTTGGCGTGAACTTTCTTGAGCATGCAATTACTTGATATTTTTCTGATATTTTGTGTTGCTGTTGTTGTCAAGTGATTCAATATCAGTACATACTAGTTGCATTTTTTACCTTACTAAGACTTACTATAGTTTGGAAAACTTCTTTAAGCAGGCTCTTTCCCTAGTGTGACCGCTTAAAAGAAGTTTGACTGTATTTGTGTTTACTTTCACTTCAAGCATCGATGAACCGATTTTTCTAGATTTTCCTGTTAAAATTGCTCGTTACGCAAATTTCATTTGTTGTTTGTGTTTTTCCGCACTGTCTGTTTTTGCTTATGAAATAGGTCACGTGTTATCCACTCTCAACAATAAACAAGCCGTTGCATGAGTTTTGGTGCAAATTTCGTTTGCTTTTGCCTTTTTATAAAGGTTTTGTAACTTTGGAAAAGTTTGAAACTATTGCGCATCATTAAAAGTCTAAAGTTTTTGCCGCTTGCAGGGTTTTAGCTAAAAGGTATCGAGCTTGACACGCTTGAAGTATTGTGCGTAATTTTTGCCTCCAGTTCACGTGTAAATTGCATTTGGTGTAAAGGTCGATATTTTGAATATTACAGTGATTCCTTTTCAAATCAAAGACGACGGTAACTTCATGTGCCGATCAAACTGTCCGGCAGAATATTTGTCAACTCAGAGAAGGGTCGACAGACTCAGCCTACACCTGGACACAAATATCATGTATTATTATATGGCAAACCCAGACTTAGGCAAATCCCTGTGCTCTGATTGATTCTTTCTCGGTCAGGATTTTGCAGTACGGACCGTTTCCATTGAAACGATCCAATCCGCGTATTTTTGTTTTGGAGCGAAGCCGGCAAATTCAAAATTTGCTACCAAAACAGCGAAAAAAAAAAGTGTGAATAATGTCATGTTTCCGGAATTTTTTTGTTTTCCCAAAGCAATTATGAAAAGACCAATTCCCAGTGAGAGCATCACGTGATCTGTATTAGCTAAGTTTCACTCGTGACTGTTGGCGTAAGCAAGTTTCCCCAGTCTGCGGTGGCGTTTTGAGCGCTAATGTTCACGCGTGTCATCGGCACCGAATACTCAACATTTTGAATAATTTTGTACACGAGTGAACACTTCCCCCAAGTGTGCGCTCGCGCAAAGCTATGAGTTTACGATAGGAGGCAAACACGCATGCCTGTTTCCTCGCAATATCACCACATTCGTAAAATCGCCTTGGCGTATTGGGAAAAAGTGTTGCTTCTTTTTCACCTAATGCAACGCGGACGAAGACTTTTATGAAGTTCGCAGTAAACAGTATCCTAACATCATAGACATGGATGATCAGCCCCCCGATCAGCGAATTGCTCCTCGTCACCAACAACACAGCTAGTCGCCGTTTTGAGTTGAAAACAATCATAACAGGCATACACCTTTGCCTCCTTGTAAGCTGATAGCTGTGCACGAGCGCACACTTGGAGGTAATGTTCTCTCCTGCACAAAAACATTCGACATATTCGGCGCCCATAGCACGCATTTCTGTTGACAGTCAAATCAAGGGGATGAAAGAAATGGGTCATATTTGCTGGCACACCGACCACAGTTCAATGCTGCTGCCAGATTGGATAAGACCTTGTTTGTCTTCTGGCCTTTTACGGAATTTGAACGAATCTAGCGATTCGGATGAAGATGATAGCTAGATTCTCTACTCGATCTTGGCACATTAACATTATTTCGTAACAGAATATGCAAAATGGAACTAACCAGTGAAACCAATTAATATTTTTTGTTTTCGTCGATAGTTATCCTTTATATGCTTCAAAAGTATTATAATACTCTTAGTTTCTCCAAAATTTTTCATTAGCATTGCTTTTATTCTCTTGGGACCATTATAAGTCCCAGGAGAAAATAGAAAAAAAGTTCCTGCAAAAACAAAGACAAGCAAAGAGTGTTATGGT
>BLAZ01000198.1:37942-42942 GCA_014633955.1 Acropora tenuis | reverse complement strand
TGAAAATGTTTGGCCTTCAATGCAATCTTTGCATATAACTTGTTCAGTGTTTTCAACCACACTACCACACTCAGGAAAAGGTGATGTCCCTGGAGGGCAAACTTTGCAGTCTTCACAGAGCCCCCCACCAATGCTACCAAGAACAACATATTGATCATTTTCACATTTGGGTCTGCACCTCTTCGCTGTGTTCACGTCACACTGTTTGTAAAATGGCATATCCTTGCACCCACTTCTTACCTTATTACTCCTATCCGAGCAGCACCAGGAGCAGGGCTGACAGTCACCTGTCAAATCCTCAAAGTAAAACCCCTTAGAACATGTATCATTGCACTGAGAATCAGAATCCAAAGTACAGTTCTTCACGATTGTTTGGTGATCAGCACAGGAACCACAAGGCTTACAGGAGCTTACATCTTCATGTGCAGAGTATGTTTTTCCAAGTACGCATGCCTCGCACACCACTTTTCTATTGTAGTAAGTGAGTTTTGTGCCACATTCTGGAGACAAACCAAATCCACGTGGACATGGCAAACAATCCCTACAAGTCACGTTTCCTTGTTCTGATTCAATGATGAACTGATTATAGGCGCATGTCCCTGATTCAACCTGAGAAAAAAAGAAAATTACGTTTCATTCAATTTTAAATCTTTCTCCCGATGTCTTCTGCCATCTCTATCACCGAAGCAGAGCTAGCTTTGGATTTATCACGCTCGCCATGCAACCACGCGGGAGTCGAGCGACTAAGCTTTCCAGATCCCTCCCGCGAGGTCGGTGGAGAGGACAAAATCCGAATCCTTCCTTCCCCATTTCAATGCATTTGGACCATCGTCTTCGATTACAATTGACTGAGCATTTTTCTCGCCGAGCAAAAAAGTCAGAATGCCCCTAAAATCCCTCCAAAAAAAATTCCGTTACAACTACATATCTACAGAATGAACAAAAAATACCTACAGGAGTGAATAAGAAAGAGGCAGTATCTTAAATCATGATTGCGCTGTTGAAAATCTTCCGCACAAACTTATCAAAAGTGAAAGCGGAAGCAACTTGTGAGTCATACTTACTGCAACGAGGAAACTGCAAAACAACACAGAAACGTTTAAACGAAGAACCGCCATGTCTCACTCAGTTTCTTCGATTCGTCATACCTATAAAAGAGAGAAAAATGAGTCTAACAGTCTTCAATTGACTTTGATGTCATGCGCAAGGAATGTGCCTACAAAGATTTATTTTTATTCTTTTGTTAGAATCAGTATCCGAGCTGAATTAAAAAAAATAACGTAAAGAAATAAAATCAACGGATTGAGAGCATTTCATTATCATAGCGCTGCTAAAATATTCACACAGCGTTGCATAACTTTGTGCATCTTTTTTAACGGAATAAATAAATTAAACTGACTTTTTCTGAAAATTTCGTCACATAGCTAGTAAATTACCGTGCCTAGACAACCCTAATCTGGGCACTGTCGAAGTTCCTCGCGACTAAATGTACGTTCGTCGCGCAAATCAACTAGAAGGTGTGGAGCGAGGGGATTCCCCTTAAACGTGAAGTCGCTTGACAGGCCATTGACCAATAAATACATGGTATTCTCCCTCGTGAACACTGAAGTCTCTTACGAGTGGCTAAAAATTGTGCTTACAAAAGCAAAAAACCTACGTAATATATTTCTTTCATGCTGGATGTTGGGTATGTATTTTAAATATTTTGCCTGTCCAGTACACAGTACATACGCCAATGATAAGGTTGACGTGTAGGGGTTTTATAGGCGTGCTGAAGGGGTTAGATCCAGTGGTATGGAGGAAACAAATAATTCACAGCGATCCTACACCATAACAACAGAGGAAGAAGCAACTTTCACAGGAGGCCCGAGTTACTCGCTCCCTTGCTCTTTGTCAAATATTTCTGGAGTTTTAAATAGCTCTCAACCAGAGAGGGGCAATTCTCCTGAGATCCAACGACGGCCTCGGCGACGAGACGACTTAATGGAGCATTTGGAACAACGATCACCGAACACTTCCAATTACTCTGATGAAAATGATCAATCCAAGTTTTCCGAAGATTTTGATCGATGTTCCCTTCAATCTCGTATTCCACCTCTAGAGAACGTTCACAGCGACGATTCTTCAAGTAAGAGTATAACTGTTGGCCAAAAATCCCGAAAAGTTCGTCCAAAATTAACCACACAATTTTCGAATGGAAAACGCGAAATCTACCTCTCTTTCATAAACATTATTCGTTGTTGTTTCCATTTCAATTCTCCCCTTTGTTGCGCAGCAACTTCAACACAACTTTTACTATTGCTATGCTTTATAGTAATTAATACATAAATCGCACACTGTCTCAAGCATCTGTTTCATATTTTGTTTAGGTAATTAACTTTTAAACTACACACAAGTTCCGCAAATTTTGGAAGAGCTCTGTAATATAAAAGCATTGTTCCACACACCATATTTTAATAGATTATCAAATTGGATCACAACCAGAAATCTGAGTGAAATAGCTGCACAGTCCTGCTACTTTGAATTTTTGGCTAGATTACAGAATACCCGTCCACTAATTTGCATATGAATAGATATGCCTCGTTCGTTTTTTCCATTCATTATTGGATAGTGTTTCAACTTCTTAATTTGCTTTCATTTCTATTTTGTTAGAATGTTGCTTCAATCTATTCAAAAGATGGATAATAGGGAGAGATTGTCTTGAGCATGCTCTTTACATATTTCCCAATGATAAATTCAATGAGGTGAGTAATTAAGGCAACACAGAGAGGGGTACAGAATGGGAAACATGGGAAAAGCAGTGAAAATAAAAGGAGAAATAAGCCTACAAGATGGGTGCATAAAACTCTGATTGGGAAATTATAAATTTACAGACATTCATATGCACTGTACTGTCAAACTAGAACAAGATACTGTTTGCCCAGGGGTTTTACTTTCCCACTTACCGGCTTTTAAATTGACAATGGTTTGAATCCAGGAATAAAATACCTTGATTAAAATCATCTAATCATCCAGCTGAGGAAGTCCTCAGTACAATATTGTTGTAGTCTAACATTTTTACAACCTGAGTGAAGATGGCTCCTCCTCAGGATGTCAAGACATCAGCCAAGAACAACAGTCCATCTTTGGACCTCACCTGCACTAATCAGATTCCATGAGGGCTCGACATTTTCTTAGAGTACAATATATGAATTTGGGAATTTGCGTCTCTCTCAACCACAGACCTTTGAGCATATCTCCTGTTGTTTACTTAAATAAAATAGCTTTCTAATTTGCACTAATTTCAGATACAATGTTTCACATTTTTACCTAAACTGTTTTCTACTAAGATTTGGCCTGATTTTCACAACATCCACAAAGACTTCCAATTTTGGGAAGCCTAAAAGTAGCACTGATGCAGCATGCAAAGGCCTGTAGTTGTGTGACATTATTAATAATATTAATTCTCCTACAGGCACCTTGACTTGATAGCTGTTTGCCATTTGTTAACTACATTCAAAGCGTCTCACCTAATCATTGAAGTGTCTTTCAGAGGAAATTATCCCAACAGGAGGGGTGCGGGTGGTAACAAGAACCCCATGACCTCCTAGCTTAGGAGTCAGGTTGAAACTATCATTGAAGAATTACTTGCTAAATTTTGCTAATGTGGTAGCATTGGGGTTGTTTCAGGTTTATCCAAAAGTAAAGAGAGATGAGGCTCTTGTGAATCATGGCACTGAATTCCCATTTAGTGAGGCCCAAAAGTTTGGTGTTCTCCACCAACAATTTGAAATCACTGACAATGTCAGTCTCAAGTTTGAACTGATGAATGGTCATCACTTCTCAATCATCAGCGAAACACAGGTACATGATGATAACACATCAATCTTGTTTCATTAAAAAATTATAAATGATTTCTTAAATCACTTCAGCAATATGTCATTAATTTATTAATGGTCAGAAAATCATTTAGTAAATTTTCAATATTGGATATTGCCTTTCCAGCATTCTCATCGCCTTATTCAATCGTATTTATCAGCTCATGTCCCAGATGCCCTTTAATAATCGGAGCAATAAATTAAAATCTGCAGCCATAGAATTCCATTGCTCTAATTTTCCAAGTGTCAAAGTGCTCAGACTTTAATGAAATTTTATATTACAATAAATTAATTATATTATTATTTTAATACTTTGCACTTGTATAAGATGTGTGAAATCCAGCACACCCATGCATTTAAAATTATAAGGTGAGAACCTTGGGCAGGTAGAACTGCAGCTGTAAGTAGGGGAAAAGGCAACAATTACTTGAAACTTTAAACTATTTAAAGGTTGAAACACCTCTCAAAATAGACCAAATTAAGTGTAAGTGTTAAGTCAGTAAGCTGCCATTTCATTTTTCTGGTGCCATTTCATCTCAGGCCAATAATAACAAAATTGCAAGTTGCCAACTGCACTTGCCCGGGCGACTGCTTGAAGTAGAACTCAACAGAACCGAAAGAAAATCATGTTTTCTGATATCTCTCGTCATCTCGTGACAGAAATAAATAAGGCAGAATATGGAGATAGTCAACCAAGATTTTCATGGGAAAATACTTCCTCTTTGTTTGCAGCTTGAACCGTATTCTGCCGTGTTTATCTCTGTCACAAATTAAAAGATAAAGATTTAGGATTGTTTTAATACTACTAGTGATCTTTCATGGAACCAACATGTAGATAAAAGGCTCATAAGGCTACTAGGGTGTTAGGCTTGGTCAAAAGGACTTGCAAGGACTTGAGGGACATTGATACTAAGAAAACACTTAACTGTAGTCTTGTGAAACCTAAATTGGTAGAATATTCATGTGAAACGTGGAACCCTCATACCAAATGTAACATTGACAAATCAAAGGTTTTTTCGGCGAAGAGCTACGAGGTGGATTGCCAAGTCTGATGATGACAATGATACTTGATTATCTAAGTTAAATTTGCTGTCATTATTTAAGACAAGGCTCATCAGAGATGTTTCATTTTTGTTCAATGTA
>BLAZ01000195.1:358304-364147 GCA_014633955.1 Acropora tenuis | reverse complement strand
CTTTTGTAACCTCGTTACTTCTGTAACAGGATGCAAAGAAAATGAAAAAAAAAACTTTAACCCCTAGGGAACAATTACGGAACTTTCTTTATAATTTTCTTTGTTGATGTATTAATTCATTTTATTCCAAGTAGTAAGCAGCCCCATCCGTTCATAATCCCACCATTTGCCCCGTTGTACTTCAAGTCATCAATGATTTGTCGATGCTATATTTTGAGTCAATTTCAGAACTGAGTTATTTGTAGACTTAAGGTTTAAGGTCTAGGTGCTTTAAGAAAAGTCTTCACAAAGAAAACATGACTTAAAGCCAGTAGCCGCCATCGTGAACAAAAACGAGTGGCTAGAATTCGGAATACAGAGATCTGAACCGTCCAAAAGTTTGGTTGAACGCTTCATAGTCTCTTCTACTTTGCTAACTTGACGGCAAGTTCTTGTTTACCTTCTAAGCGCTTTATTTTTCCCTGGATTTGCAAAGTACTTTTCGCCCGTATTGGATATGCAGAACGTTTACAAGCGGCCGAGTTAGTAACACTATTGAACAATCGTGTTATGTGGTCAACGGTCGGACAGACTTGTGTAGCACCCATAAACGAAACGATTCAAAGCAAGAGACATGTTTCATGTGTCGTCCATGTTGCAGGATTTAGCTCGAAGCCTTGTTCACTTAAGAATAAGTGATGCGCCTTCTTTTTTTGGGAGGAGTTGACAGACAATTTGAGTTTTGTGGCCGTTGCTGATAAATATTTGCACAATTCACACATGCGCAAGGAGGATCACACTTAGAAGTGAGTGGGTTGACGTTAAAGCCAAAGTAAATGAAATCCTCAAATTGCCGGGAGGGGGGAAAGGGGGAGGGTTGTTCACACTAAGTCAAAATCATGGACTAAAATGCTCGAAAACCCGAAAACCGCATTCCGCAGGTCCAAGGGATACTGCAACATCGCAATGCAACATTAACTATCTGTCTATAAATGAAAATTGACCAATAGCGCGAACTCTAATCAGTGTCCCCCGAATGGTTGGGTGAATAACTGGATGATACGACGATGTTAAAATGGCTTCTTGAAACAAGAAACACATCGCAAAGGCTAGTTGAACATCATCGGACGGGGTATAAGAGAGCACTAGAAAACTGGATTAATTACAGGAAAGGACCAGATTTCTGTTGAGTTATTAAAAAATCCACTTCACAATAATTGAACGAGGTTCAAGATGGTTTAATCATCATTCTTACTTTCATACTTACAGTACAAGAAAAGCTCATGCTTTTAGCTATCCTTTATTAGAGCACATAGCAGTCAATTATGCGTAACAAGTCATGGACCTTAGGCATTTTAACTCTCTAGGCGACGATGCCTTGCCTCTTTTAAAACAAAACTTAAAACATATCCGCAACAACCTTCAAATCCAAATATTTTAAATGTTGCATAAAATCGGGGCGTGGTCGATCATTTGACCGGAGCAGCCACAGCATATCGTCACAAAATCATATACGTTTCTTTTGTTATGGGAAAATGTTTATTTAAGCTATTTGTCATAAAAAGTTCGTTAATTCACGTGAGTATTCTGTTCACTTTCTGGTTCTTCGTCTTTTATACGGTTTGAACCACCCACTTAAGTGGTCATACAGTTTCTCGGCCTCTGTTTTGGCTGAAACGAAAGCAAAAATGGACACTGAGAAGAGGAAGAAGCGTTCTAACATCACACGTAGTTATATTTGTATAACGTTGTCCTCAGATTAAATACAGAAGTTTAATACGTTGTGTTAGAAGTTACAACGTCATGAAAAACAGTTATATCACTCGTTGGCTTAGATACTATTGGCAAACAAACCAACAGAGCGATTCCGTCAAAGCGCGTTCACCTCTTGCTTCCTGACTTTTCTAATCCAATTTTCCATTGAGAACAATACATTTCAAAATCTGGTGATGGCGTGTTCACACAACCGTGTTTACATACTCTCATGCAAACAAGCTTCACGGCCAATCAGAGCGCACGTAATATCTTAGTTATTTTATAAAAAGGAAAATTTCAAAAAACGTCCTGTAAATACCTATAACCGTATTAACACAGACGGTGAAAAAGGTATTGCAATGACAAGGCATTGCCATCATGATTGTTCCTTATCGTGCCTACGATTGTAAAAAAATTTCATGATTACGTTTAATTAAACACAAGTGGCGTTATTGCAAAAGTGATTACCATTCCTCTTTTTGAGAGCTGCAGTCCTTGATGACTCTTTCGCTGCAGAGAAAACATTCACTGCCGTTAACCCTCCACTTTGATTTTCCATCTCTCCCAGTAGTAACAAATGAACATAAGGACTTCATATATTTGGGTCTAAATTAACAAAACAGTTATTGATTTATTTTACGTACTTTCCTCTTTGTCGCCGCCTTCCTCTTCGTCGCTGCCCTCGTCTTGATCTCTGCCCTCCTCCTCGTCTCCGCTTACCTCCTCGTCGCTGCTCTCCCCTTCGATGCCGTCCTCTTCTTCTCCACTCTCCTCTTCATCTTCGCTAACCTCTTCTTCGTCACCGCCCTCGTCTTGATCTCCGCTCACCTCTTCGTCTCTGTTCTCCTCTTCATCTCCGCTCTCTTCTTCGTCACCGCCCTCGTCTTGATCTCCGCTCACCTCTTCGTCTCTGCTCTCCTCTTCATCGCCGCTATCCCCGTCGTCGCCTCTTTCCGCTTCATCGCCGATCTCCCCATCACCAATGTTTTTTTCTAATTTTTTTAGCAAAACAGTATCATTCAAAATTAGAGGGACCTAAGTTAAAAGCGGGGTGCGGTACATCAGTTTGCAGAAAACTCGATACAACCCCGTTTTAGAGTTTTTTCACTATATTATTGCCTGCTTATTCTTGATGCTTTCTATATTTCTTAATATTGGGGGTACAACTATTTATAAATTTGATAAATTCTGAAACCTCTTTGACTGATTTTCGTCTGAAACTCATACCCAGAGGATGCATGCCATCGTGCTTGTTTTGACTGTTTGTTTTTTAAACGTTTGTTTAGAAACCGTAAATTTTTGTTTTTGTTTGTTTTGTTTTTTTTTTAACTCAAAACTTCATCATGCCATTACCTTCCACTTCGCGTTGTATCCTGACAGGAAAAGTTAGTTTTGTACCAGTAGGGAAGGTTATCGCGGAATAATTTTCTTCAGACAGACCAACAACATCTCCGCTGTTCAAAGTTCCACTCATAGAGTAGAGGACGTGGAAATTGCCGGCACTTTCCTCGCCTTGTGCCACCACAACATTGTTGTCTATGAGCCAGCGTGTATTGTTTGAACCTTGCAGGACACAAAAATATTATAAGATGTGAATCTGAACTGCCTCAAGTTGAATTTACCATAACTATAATTTCAAAACAGCAATCTGTGGCATTAATTCTTTGACCACAGTCACGAATAATTTGTCTCTTTTTAAATTGAAAATTGTTTAGATATAAATCATTACATTACGTTTTTCCTGTTTGTCACTAAATACGGTCTTATTGGAATATTCATCCATGTTTAGTGTCTATTTAACAAAGACATTCCAAGAGTTGCCGTGCTTCTGCTCAGTAATAGATATCAGATGACGTCAAAATGTAGTGTGGCACTCGACTGAGACTGCTCGAGTTTAAGTCATTTTCTACAAAGAAGCGCGATTTGTTTCTCTGTTTACGTTCAAATAATCTGGAAAAATTTCCCCTACACGTTCACACTCACCTCCATTTTAGAAAAAAAGAAACGTGGGAAAAGTGAGGCGAGGCGAGGGGTCATTCGTGCTTCGGTCCTCTTAGCTCATCAGTGAGATCCAATCAAAATGCATGCATTATGCAGATTATTATAATGGTATGTCGTATATTGAGGAATTTCAACGAGACTTAAAATTGGTTTCTTCACTTTATTCAAGCCATAGGTAAAAACTGTAAAAAAAAAAACGTAACAACTATAAACCTTGACTCAACGATTGGGTTGCATTGTTAACTCCAAGAGGTAAAAGTTTTAACTCGCATACACTGTCAATACTCACAGATTATGGAAATTTCATTTCTGCCATCTTTGACTTCATCTGTGCAGATTGCAAAGAGAATACATCAAAATGCTGCCGCCAGTTAGCCGACCGCGAAATGCCAAGCGAGTAACTATAACACGACGTAGGATTGAAACTGTGCTGGCTCAATGAACAACCGAAAGATAAATCATAAAATCGCTTGTGAAATTTCTTTTGTGATATCAAGTCTTATTTGTTAAGGTGGATCGAAATAGTTAAAGTGTATCCTCGTCAGTATAACAAACATTGTGGTCAATATGGAAAAGAAAGTCTGTCGAGAGGCTTTTGTACAAAATTAAGGCGGCTCTGAATACCCTCTGCTTTACCGTTTGAACAAAAATATATTGAACTTTTACCGTGTAGTTTGTAAGTTTTAGTCTTGAAAGGCTTAAGACAGGGACTATCTAGCCTTGGAAATGTTTAAGCTACTCCGATTCGCCTAAAGAGCTTGGAAATTGATGGAACCCTCAACATGTATATACCGGTATATTAGTTGGACAAGAAAAAAATTACGATCAAAGTCCTGAAAACCAAATTTAACCTAAAGTTGGACGTGTCAAAAAACCATCCAACATACAGAAATTATCAAAATTATTCAACTCACCAACTTCGTCAACATCAGGAACGTAACCAAGGACTACAGAAAGGAGAAAGAGAAGTCTGTGATACTCCCGTAGTCAAGATGCCGCTGCACTGAAGGTAGTGTAATAAAAAATATCTTGGCGGGAAATTTGATTGAGTTCATTGAAAACTCTAAATTCACTCTTCTTCCATAATTCTATAGCCACTAAGGTCTTCATCAATGGTTCATGTCTATTTTTTGTAAACCACCGTTTTACTTTTCCCTACAAATGTCGCCCACGAGAGCGATCATATTGGACGACAGCGCGTGCAATACCTGTAACACTACCGAAGTACATATCGATATGGTTATATGACTGATCAATAATAATCATATGACGGTGCAAACTGTATTACTAATCAGTGCTCATTTTTGACCGAGAAATACTGCTTTGTTCTTTTTTTTATGTATTTTGTTTTGTCAGTTGATGACTTATGAGAATATAATTGTGATGCAGTTTACACTAACCGGAGTCTAGCCTCTTCCTCAAATGCGCGGGCAGAGCGGTCCTTCGAAAAGTGAAAGCCCGTTGCTTGTTATTTTTTCCGGCAATGTCTGAGGAGAACTGTCGGTTGACATTCGTCTCTCCCAGACCACCCTCCTCTACTGCTTCCAGTACAGCTTGTCCGGTAAGTGAGCTAGCTGTCTCTGACACAAGATTGAGCCCCTTGGTTCGTGCGACGGCATAACCTACTTTACCCAAGCAACGAACGGCAGGATTGACGAATTTACGAGCCTGTAAAAAGTCATCAATGGTTACGAATGAGGCATATGAAATTAATCATATGTGAACAACGTGAATTAAATAAAATAAATAGAAATGAAATACAGAGATGATCCTCCCGGTTGAAACGACTGGCAGCTTGAAACCACGTTGTCTTTAATTTTCTTAGCCTTCTTTACGCAATTGCTTTAATTGCGTTTCAACTGGGAGGATCAATTTTCATTTCATATTATTGTTTAGTTGAACAGGCCTTGACAGGTGCTGGCACTTATTAATAACCACTGTGACTTTCTTTCTTATTTGGATGAGTTAATTTCATAGCTAATCACAAAACTAACTATACGTGATCTCACTTGCATTATTCAGATACCTTTCACAATGGAGATTTTATGGACAGTCTTTCTGTTCAATAAAACGTTTATTTATTTACCTAACTCCACTGACACGGGAAT
>BLAZ01000195.1:213431-215931 GCA_014633955.1 Acropora tenuis | reverse complement strand
ATACCGTTTGAAAGCTATTTTCTAACCATACTTGGAAACTCGAACTACTACTATGGACGCTAGACCTGGAATAAATAATACTGACTAATGTTTGCCTGATGCGCACCAATTTAAATTGGTGTCACTTGGTAACATGACATCAAAAATTACCACCTTAAAAAAGTTACGAAAAGAGTTACCTTTAGCCTTCTTCAAAACGCATATCAATTAGAAATAACACGACGTCCTATACGCGTGTAGTGCATTAATATTGTATTAATTAATTTAGCATTTGAAAAATCACTGAACCTAAACCTAATTAAAAGAACTTGACAAGGTGACAGACGTTATTCTGAAGTAAGGAAGAGCAATTGAAGTTTTACAAGATGGTAGTACTTCCAGTAGCTTTAACTTCGCCCAGCTTTTGCGCATGTTCCCTTACAACGGGACATTACTACGGAACATTACAGTGTTTTCGGTTTCTTTTAATATTCTTTTCACACGCAAAAGTTTAATTCTTGAACAAAAACTATCCCTTAACGTCACACAAACGGCTATTGAACACCTTCAGCTCTGTCAGAAGCGATATAATCTTAATAAAGGAAAGATTACAGATGCTTGTCTTCCCTTCTGCGAGCACGTGAACTTTCGGCGAAATCATGAAGGGAATGGGGCGACTGGAAACAGCGGGATTTCTCACCAGCCTCGGATCTTATGGCTGCGCATGACCCGTGGCTCTGGGAAACTCTGCAGGAGTTTAGCTAAAATCTGGCTATTTGGACCTTACAGCGCGTGCTCTTAGAGCAAACAGATAATTAGAAATTTTCTTGCAAATTTTCGTAGATAGGACTTCTTCACAATCTGGAGTTACTTCGATTTCTCCAATTTGTTTCAGCTATTCAGCAAGGTTTTCCTTTCATCCCAGCTTTCCGAAAATAATTATCGCATCGTAGCAAGCCTGGAAATGAGAAGGGCAGAAACCGCAAACTCTTAAATCCACTTTACACGGTTTTTCGAGATCTTTTAATTCCTTTTAAATTAATAACCAAAATTTCCAACACCAAAAAGCTTTTCCTTCCTCGAATATTTGTTATAGGCGGTGCTCGTAGAGAAGAGCCCTGAGCCAACTTTTCATTTTCTGTCGAAATGCAATGAACCAATCATGTGCGTGTTCTCTGTTCTTCGCGAAAATCAGGGAGAAAGACGCCTGTTTTAGGGTTTCCCGGAGCTGTTCTTTGCCTCAGTCACGCGCAAAAGAGAAGAGCTCTGGGGTCGTGATTAATTTCTCACTTATCCGCACAAAATCACAGAACATGCGCAAGCAAAAAAAAAGAACTGGAACCAGCAAGTAGTAGCTCTAGACGTGGCGCTAGAGCGGTATATGAAAAATATCCCCGAGATTCTGCTTTCCGGATCGCTTATACGGTGAGCCTGGTTTTAGATACCAGTAGGAGCCCAGCCCTGTGCCGGCCTCCAATCAGGCAGAGAGGGAGCGATGTGTTCCAGTTACTTAACCCATATAGTATAGTACAGCGTATATTTGTCAATAACGCATGTGCACTCTTAAATAAACTTCCCTAAAGGTTCAAGGGCATTTTGAATCCACCTCGTCTTCCACATGGTTGTGTAGTACGAAATTGGTACAAACATGACATTTGCACATGCGCATAAACTAAGAAAGTTGTAATTTATCTCGTGCAGTGTAAATGTTTGCTTCAAGGAAAGCTTTTGAGCTAAATGAAGAAAAAAACCTAGGCAACTTGGTTGTTCTCGGCAAAGACAAGAGAATGAAGCACTGGACCACTACATATCCTAGCTTAAGGCAAATCTAGGTGATAGGACGCATTTGTCCCGCTCAAAATTTCCATCGATAGAATAAGAATCATCCGTGACCATAACACAACCAGAATTGGTGTGTTCACGATTGCTTCGGAGCGAATGCAGCAAGCGAGTAACAGCAGAATCCTGCCGGATTCGAGAGGAATATTTATGGAAAATTGTGTAAGCTACAACGAATTCTCGAATACACGACTTTCTACCAAAATACCTTGCATTTAACCAGAATGTAGGTCAAGCAAGCCAAGCACTTCTAGCAAGCACGCACCTCAAGCGAGCAAAGCATAGAAAAGCGTAGAAAGTAACCGAAGTACGTGAAGAAATTTGCGCAAGCCTACCGCACGTCACATGTCTCCACACATCAAGCACCCAACCATTCGTTTTCTCACCGCTGGTCAAGGGGAGTAACGACACGGTGTTCGAGCAAAGCAAACGTAATTCGGACACAAGCAGAGAATAGTTGCGATCCCAAATTCACTCTTCTTTCTTTCTACGAGCAAATTTGCCAGCCCGATTTGAACGTTTTTCTTTATTAGCCAAGAAAAAACAGTAAGATTCGATCTTCGTATAAAATCTGTCATGGCCCTAGAGACAGTATTACAAAACGTAGACTTTGATCCCGATCAACAAACATGTCCTACTTGTGCACGTGCTCGTCACGAAGCCATTGATGGCCCATGAAAAA
>BLAZ01000195.1:208431-210931 GCA_014633955.1 Acropora tenuis | reverse complement strand
ATTTATCAAAATCAAGCTTCCGGACAACATGAGAGATGAAAAGACGAAATAAAAATAATAACAAATAGAAGGAATTGAAAAAAGATTGTCTGTTTGTGATCACAGATTTATGGTGATGTAACCATCTCGGGAATTTATACAAGACATTTTTTCCTACTTTGGGAATGTGCTTTTCTTTGTTTTATCTGCATCACAGTGATTGGCCGTCAAAAGCTAACAAATCGATCGAAACAAGTTTTAGAGCGTACAAACAGATCGTAGATATGAAAATGCACGAGGATGGGATTTCACAAGCCCTGCTTGTCGAAAACATCAACAACATCAGCGACGTTCAGCGTGACATGTTGAACAAATATCTTTCGGAAATAAGTGGAACAAAAGCGACGGAGCTTTCAAATTTGTTTTCTTTGTCTTCGCTTTCTTAGTTAAAAAAAAAAGCTGGGAGATCATGATTCATGTCGTTTTTGATTACGGGCTTTAAAGAAAAGGACATTTGCGGCATCTTGCCTCGATGGCAATTTTGGAAAATTCATTTAAATTCTAAGGGGAGAGAAGGCAAATGCCACTAGGGAGGGGTGGGCAAAGTTAATCACCTTTATCAAATCCCTCATTTCGTACTGAAATCACCGAGAGCCAAATTACTTTCCCCCATTTTCCACCGACATGTTGTGCGTTTTCTATGGCTCCACGTTTTGCTTGACCGGAACAGTTTTTCATTGAATCTTATTTACGCAAATAAACATCCTTTCATTCAAGCAAAAATGTTGGGTATGTAGGCTCTTGAGGGGCAGTGCTATTGGCGGCGGAAGCAAAACCACTTTATGTTGTTTATTCGTTGAAAACAATTTAGTAAAAAAGGTCGTCAAAACCATTTTAGAATATCAAAACCATTTTAGAATATCCGGCCGCGGGACAAGTCATTGTTTACTTACCACAGGGCAAAAACAACATTCGTATCTCCTGCCTTTAAAAGCAACCCAGTTGCTAGTGAAATATGTCCGATAAGATTCAGTAATTTTGACTGCGGTTCACAATAATCATTGCCGAGTTAAACTAATGCCCAAGTTACACAGAACGAGGGGTACAGTGTTTTCATGTGACGTCGCTGTGACTATCTAAACGAAGGAACGGCGGCCATGTTGGTGTCCCCAACTAATCCTGCGGGAATTGAACTCTATTCTTATGCAAACGCCTTCTTTTGTTTTTTGTTGAAAAACATGCTCATTGATCACGTGAGTTAAAACACCTTAATTATTGAAATAATTGAAGTGCACGTGCTGCTGGCATTTCTTTGACGCACAGTGCCAAGACATCAACTTCAAATTTCTAAAATTCAGGGTTGGACGTCAAAACAACTTGCCTACAAACAATAAATCGTTTATTTTCAATCCTTAGTGACTTTAAGACCGATGCTTTTTCCAGATATTTCGCTCATATCCTCTTACAACGTAAACAAGACGGAATAATGGCGCACGTATTCATGACAATGCAAATATATGTATTTCCGAAACGCTTCGACATTTGCCCCGTTGACGAATCCGGTTTTTGTCGCTGCAATTCGATGCAATTATTGCCTTGCTCAAGTCTCGAACAAGTACTAAAACATTGCTGTGGCGCAGAGACCGCGAATCGTAGTTCATAATCGCAGTGAAATCGCCCTTGGTTTGCAATCATGCGCTTCATGACTGACACTGAATTGCTTACTTTAGCCGGCATTTTTTGCTCAATTTGTGTGAACCTGATAATTGCCTCCTTGATGACAAAAAACGCCTTTTACAAACAAGTAAAAAAACCTGTTATATTTAGAATTTAAAACAACTAAACCAACCGTAAAATATACAAATTAAAGGATAACAAGATTAACACTAAGCTGTTCAGCACCAAATTCGTGAACATTTTACTTTCTAAAGAAACTGTGGTGCTGCGTAGCTGGGGAAAAAACTCGAAAACAGTCGGTCTGACGAAGGGGTGATGCTCGAAACGTCATCTTCGTAATGTGATCGGGAAGAGAGAACGGAAAAGGTTAGCTTTGACATCTGTTTGCCGTGGTAATTTTACCCTCATCATCTCGTTTAATAGACCAGATTTTCGTACAGGAGCCTCTGCTTAAAGCGGGAGTTCGAAAAAAAAAAAAAAAAGAAAAAAAAAAAAAAAGAACTGCCTTCGTCGGCAAGTATCGGTCATGCCATGCTGATGAGGCCTAACGAGGCTAAAACAGCTGTCCATGGTTGCCTGTTACCTGCCTGGGTGATATGGTTCTGCGCATGTGTACGGCGATGGCCACACCACGGGATCGACTGTTGTATCCTGTGTACACCCTGCTTTAGGCGTTTTCTCGACACCCAATTAGCCGCCTTTTATTAAAAGGAAGTCTCGTTCAAAAAACCACTGTGATTGGTGCAGCCTACGTCACATTGTATACCAACATATGCACGCCTACGGCTCGTGCTTCTCGCACTTGTCTCGCGTGTTCTCAAAATTTTCCGCGTGCTTATATAAC
>BLAZ01000195.1:155931-160931 GCA_014633955.1 Acropora tenuis | reverse complement strand
CTAACAATAATGTTTTATTAATGCTTTGAGAAGCCTTATCACACATTCGAAAGAGAGTTTCATTAGAGATCCAAACACTTCGAAGTTGGTTAAAAAAAAACTCAGCTGCACCTTGCTTTTACAACCCACTTATCATTGTTTGGATATCTTATGAAACACTCTTCCTTGTGTTTGAAATATTACCTCCAAAACCTATTGAGTTATCAAATGAATACAGAGACTTAGCCAAAAGAAAGTACCACCCACCCTGAACATCAGTTCAGGATGTTTGAAAGGAAGCCATGAAAAAAGCTTGGTTCCTAACAAGAAATCCATGTTGCAAGAGTTAAAATGAATTTAATTTCCTTTCTTTTCTGAACCTGCACAGGGTGGATTTTCACTTCAAGCTAAACCTCGTTTTGTCATCATCAGCATGAAAGTGATTCCCTATTATAATTTTTGACAGCTAATCTTACCATCCACTTTTTAAACCAAGTCGCTTTTGGGTCAACTAAGGCTAGGAAATGAAGAGGAGTCATGCGTTGCGCAGCAGAAGCAAACCCACCAACAGGACTGGCAGAAAGGAGGTCAAAGGTGCTTTCCAATACAGACTCTAGAAACCTAACATGGAAGAAGACAACTGAACATGTCAGTAATATGCAAGTGAGAGCCAAAGAAAACTGTTGTTAATAAATGTGAACATTTTCTGGAAACATACCATTCGGGATATCTGATCCAAAAAGATGAAACTTCATGTTGAAATTCATTCAGTAGTCTGAACTGCAAAGAGTGAAAAATCATTCTCATATTAGAACCAATAATTTTAATACAGGCCATGACTGCTTCTCATTATGCCTTTAATCTACTTTAAACTTCAAGTACAGTTTTGCAACAATATAAATTATGGAACAACAATAATATTGTTCACTCAGTTTAATAGCAAATTCAGTTAGTCAAATTGTCTCCACTTACCTATAAAATATACAAAAGATGGAATGGTTTTGAATAAACCCATGGATGAATGATGTAAAATAATGATGGTTGCTTGGCAATGGGTGAAGGAATTACTGAAAAGGTTTCAGAGTTCCTGGTAGGAATCAAACCCACGAACCCCATACTTTGTGTGAAGAAGAACTCAGTCAAGCAACCTGGCTGACCGCAGGAGTTCTTGTAGCTCAAGCATCAGAACATCTCACCAGCATTACGGAGGTCCTGGGTTCAATTCCTACCTGAAACTCTGAAATCTTTTTTTATTTGTCTAGACAAATAAGATAAAATACCCTCTTCAGTAATCTCATGTTGCCTCTGGTGGATACATCAAAGCCATTTTCCATGTTGACTTGGTGGATATGAGAATCAGTGAAGCAATAACAAAGGTGTTCAGCTATAGGAACAAGATGTAAAAATTAAAGATTTGAGTAAAAAAAAAGAGAAAAAAATCACTCAATGGGCAATCAAAAGAATTCCAGGACCAGTCAAAGACGACACTGAGTGTCTTACCTAAGCAGGTGTATATCTCTTTTGTAACTTGAGCAGAGGAAGCCATAAACATTCTTGCATGGAATTTGAGGCTCTTGTCCTGAAAGAGAAAAACATTTACAAATTAAATCAAGGGTTGGATTTTTGCAAAATGTGCGAGTTGGAGTCCCTGGAGAAACAGACAAAACTTTCTCTTGCTTCTGTGCAGAAAATTAATCTTCCTGCTACTTGATTATCAAAAGTTCCGAAGTTTAAAGCAGATGAAGTTACTGGTTTACCGCAAGTTGTTCATCATCATCTGCTAATGCAGCCAACAATCCTTTCCTAATGCCCTCTGAATTTTTGCTTGTTAATTCATCAGACAAGGGAAACTGGTAAAGTGTGTTGAGGGCTTTGATGCGCACCTGCAAGAAATTAACAGATGACCTATTTAGTCAATATTGAAGGTCATAAATGCTGCTAATAATACTGTAATTGCTTGCCTCTTTCATATGGCAAAATCATGTGATTTATGCAAAGTTAATCTCGGGAATTACGCCAAGCTAGTCAGTGATTGGTGCAGCCATTACAAGCAGGCTTTCTCAAGGGAACAGTGTTGGGTAGGGTATATTAATAACTTCACTAACAATTCATGTGTGGATTGCTTTCATGATTGGAACTAAGAGCAGATTGGCCATAAGCGTACTCCTGATGCTAAGCGTCCATCTAACAAACTCAAATGCCAAAGCTAACATTTCATCAATGACAGCTTCTTTTTCAACACATCATTTTCGACAACTGTATTTTATATTATATTTTAATCCCCTAGTTGCTTACAAGCAGAGGCAAACAGACAGTTCAAGCTTTTTGTTTGTTTTATCTGATCACAACCAAAGATTACATAGTAATATAAAACTAACATAAATAATATTTCATTTATTTACATTCAATGGCTTCACAGGATCCAGGTCTTCTGCAATTTCACTAAACTTTTCAGGTGCCATGTTAAACATGAAACCAACCTGGAAGAAAACACAACAAAAATAAATAATTAACATTACCGGTAGCTTTTAACATGCACCACTTAATCCATAAAAAAGTGAAAAAACATGTTACAAAAAAGCAAAAACAAACAGGTGTTAACAGTTCCCGAGGTTCGTCCAATACGACAGCAGAATCAGATTCCTTCCTTGTTGTGTCAAATTGTCACAGGTGAAACTAAGGACCCAATCAAACGGAAGCATGTGAATTTTGTTGTCTCCTCATGATGCCTACACAAAGTACAGTAGCATGAATCTCATGCTAAAGAAGCATGGAAAATATCTCATGATACAGCTTTCTTGGATAGGCAGTATTCTTTTATTTTGAGTCTGCAGCTTTCTCCATTAGAGACATACAAATAGAAATTAGTCAAATTCTGACAAAACAACTGAAACCGATACAGTTATCATTTCAATTCTTTTTCACAAATTTCACTTAAAATATTTTGAAAATAATAATAATCATAATTTTATTAGTGTGTTTGGATAATTTAACCAATCCAGCATTCTTAGTCTGTATCACAAAACAAACTATTTCACATTTTCATTTCTGTCAATTAGTTATTCAAGTATAGTTTATTTATGGAGGTCGATTATTCATTAGCTTGAACTGAGAATGTTAACAAAGCCAAGCAAAGCAAAGGAGAAAAGTAAGATCTACTTATTTGAAGCAACTAAATTCTTGAGAGTAGTGACAAAAGTTCTTGGTGCTTTTAAATTTCCAAAAGCCCCTTAAATTTTGGAAGTCGGTTAGGAGGTTTTTCTTGGTCCTCTAACTGAGCAACATAGTGAGTTTACTTTTACCTGACCAAAAGAAGAGGACAGAGATGAATCTTCATCACTAGAATCCACCGAAATCCTGAATGGTGGCATTCCCTGCAGCCGACCTCTGTTTTCTGTGAGCTCATA
Organism: Acropora tenuis; assembly: GCA_014633955.1. Taxonomy (NCBI): domain Eukaryota; kingdom Metazoa; phylum Cnidaria; class Anthozoa; order Scleractinia; family Acroporidae; genus Acropora; species Acropora tenuis. The sequence continues at coordinate 157,545 of BLAZ01000195.1, read as the reverse complement.
GTCAGATAAACGTAATCGAGGATTCTGAGAATAAGTCTGAATCTGAAACAAAGTGGTAGATGTTAAAAAATAATGTTGCCACCGCTTATGTCACAATTTTGGGTTATGTCCCACTGGTTCAATGATCAGCTATGAAAATCAGTGTTATTGAAGTGGTGACAGCACTCATGTTCCTCCATAAAACATAATCCCAGGTTTAATTTCAGAGACTTGGTGTCATACAGGGTTGAGTCTTTTGTTTAGTTCACTTCTCTCTTCTATAGGTTTTTTGCCAAATGAAGATGCTCCAATTTTCCGCTCTCAACAAAAAACCAACACTTTTAAAATCCAGTTTGATCTGGACACAATGAACTTATCAAGAGCCAACAAATGGCAATATGTAAGAAGAAACCCTGGTCAAATTGCCCCTTTCCCCCAAGACCACAAAAGACACCATTAATTAATAGCAGTAGGGTTACGGTAATAGAAAAACACTATTCTCAGGGGACTGTGAAGTCAGTCAGTTTCATGTTCATGCTATGTGTACGCATTAAAGTTGCCTTGTCACTGTAGGTTGTGTGTTTGGCAACAGTTGGATAAAAGTATTGTTTATGGGTCCTCTACAATAATTCTTTTGTTTTCTGAACCCATGAGAGATTATCATGATTTTCACATACAATCAGTTTAAATTTTAGGCAGTTGATACCGTGGTGAATAAAATTTAATCATAATAATTTAAACATTTCATTGTAAATTAATTACAAAGTGAATAATAATCATTAATAATATAAATACTCATCATACCAAGGCATTTACAGCATCTTTTGTATCTGCTAATATCGATTGCTGGAGATTAACAAACCTGAACAAAAAATAAGTTGATGTGTAATTTTACAGAAACCATAAGTACAGCCTATATTTCTCTCAATCAAATGAATGCAATTCTAATGAGCATCACAGTGTCTGAATACCCAAGGTTCTCGTCAATTTGACCTTCACACAAGGCAAGAAATACGGACAAGAAAGATTCTAAGTCTGGTCCTACGTAACTCTCCCAAGTTAAAAATAACTCCTTGAAAAATGCTTACCCTACATTTTTTACAGGTGGTTTACCCTTAGAATTAACAGGATAACATGGAGTTAGGGTTTAGGGTTAACCGGAGGAGGAATCTAACAATTTTAGGTACATGCATGTGCACCACTGTTTGGGTGTCATCCAGAAAAATAATACATTATTGGCATTATTCAGTTTGTTGTTATTTTGAAATGTTCTTTTAGAATTTAATCAGGTTAAATCAGATGGCAAATGGACGCTCCATGTTTGGAACTACAAAGAACTAAGCCTCCCCATAATTAATGTGAGCTAATATCATCACAATCATTATCAATGTCATTAAGCTGTTTTAGCAAGGGAAAGACTATGTCATTTGCTGACACCATGAGCACAGTACAAATACCTAAATGTGGTAGATTTAGAACAGAATCCAAACTATTCTGCCCGCCTTCCCATTGTCATCTTACTTTTTCTCACCCTGTCGTTAAATCAGCCTATTATTGTCACAACTCATCATCACTTTCTCCATAGACTTACTCAGGTGAAGCTATGATTTCTTCAGTGATAGCTGGTATTGAACT
>BLAZ01000195.1:133431-135931 GCA_014633955.1 Acropora tenuis | reverse complement strand
ACTAAAATCCGCCGGTCCGGGATCGAATTGGAATTTGGAATGTTGGTTTTTGAGCAGAGGGGAAAACCGGAGTACCCGGAGAAAACTATTATGCTTCAAAACTGCACTTTGCGGTTACCAACTTTCATGCTTTTGGATCCAAAACAAGTTGTTGTCCGCATTGTGGTTCAAGGTTCTATTTGTGATTCTCTTGTAGGCAATCCAATGGAAACTCGTTCACTAAATGTACTAAAGAAGGTCATAAATACGACAGAAATCAGAAACGACACCTTGCTATAACTTTCCCTTATCTAAATGGCTTTCGGGGATTTGCAAAAGAAATCCTCAATGCCAGATTTTTCGTACTCTCTGTCGATTCACTTGTGGTCGCTGTCAATACTGAAGAAACCGTCTAACAAAGGAAGTTGTACCAGTGTGATAAACAACAGGCATCTCTGTCTCTCAATGTTAGTTTGCATGCCCTTCATACCATTATATCAAAATGGCGGAAAGAGTTTCCTCTAAAATGACATAATTACGTGAGATATTAGGCGTCTCAGTTTATCCACCCGCTAGCTGTACTTCAGTGGTTTTGAAATGACTTTCACGAATACGTGACAACAAATGTTATTATGGAAGTAGCTGAAACACTAAGTGCATGATTATGATTGTTTGGAACCATATATATAAAGTATTGTAATATAATCATAAAAAATAAAGCGTGACATGATTTCACAAGTGATTAACTCCACAGGAAGGTTGCCTGTAGTCTTGCTTTGAATAGTACCAAATCGACCATTCGTTTAATATTCACTCGCCTTGTTGCTAAAAAGCGCCTGCATATTTCACGTTTTGTGGGTTTTTCTTTTGTTTTTCTTGTCCTAACGGCAGTCGGAGGTGTATTTCTTTGTACGATATATACAGGAGGTCATAATGGCAGGGATGTCTTGACAAACGATGAAAGGCGCCGAAAAAACAAAAAGAAGCAACAACAACAAAAAACTGTAGGCTCACACCACATGCAACAAGGAATGGGAAGGAATGACATACCACAAACGAAACAAAAGAAGAGTCAAAATTAGCAGCAAAATTATCTAGCTGTTTGCAAACGACCTCACAAAAACGTTGCCCCAGCATGAGAAAAGAAGAAAAAAAAAGTAGTAGGATAAAACAATAAACAAAACAAAAGCTTGTTCACTTTTGGCGACATCTTTCTCAGAGAAGATAATGCATTTGGCAGTTTGAACATTTCGACGAATCCGTTCCTGCGTAGCCCTCTTGGGGTATTTTTCGTTGCGAGGTTTTCTCAGACCTGCGTCCAAAAGCCTACCTTATTTGTGATGAACAATGAACTTTAAATCGAAGAGAACTTGATTATGTAATAATTGTTAAGCTTGGTTTTGTTCTGATCTAGATAAGATATGTTTCCGTTCCGTTTCATTTATCGAGTTTACGCCCCTATCTTCAAGTACTATTGCTTACAGTTCTTAATAGATTACGTAACCAGCTATTCCCATTTTTTAACCCGTTTTACAACTGTACACGTGAATCGTACCCTCATCAGAGAACGCCCCCTTTGTCTTTGTTAGTCGGAGTTAGGAGATCTACGGGGCAACATTAGAGTTTTTCATAGCAGTCTTATCTTTTTCGGAGTCACGTTACGTTGGAGTTCCTTTAGCCCTTTAGGCAGGATCAGACGTAAGTTTCAGCCTATTGTATTTGTTTTCTTTTTGCCTTTAATTCCGCTTCTTTTGTGATTGGTCTCAGCCCCCCTTTTTGATATCCTACATTGTAATTTCCCCCTTTAGTTTTCACCGCATGTGTACAATAATCCGGACGAGTTGGTGTTCGAATTAAACGCCGTTGAATCGACTTGTGCTGGAGTTCTATACTGTGGTTGACACTTCACGATCTCCAGTGCACGACATCCTGTGTCCGCTGCACTGGGTACGCGACATTATTCATGGGTACCTCAAGTAAATGGTTGTCGCATCGACCGAAATAACAGCCTTACGAGGTTAGTAAGTGTGATGTTTTATACCAGAAATTCAAAACTCCTCGTGTCACAATGACAGGGCGCGCGCACACCGTGCCATCTTCCGTGCCATCGTGCCACCGTGCCATCGAGTTGAGTATTTGGCAAGTTCTCGACCATACAGTCGAACTTAAGTCTCTATTCAATCCTAAATTTCATGGGGCCTTGCTTCCCATTACCTGTTCCATAACAGAAATCAAACACTGACTGGCGGTCGGATATCACTATTTACGTTAATTCTCAGCTGCATTAAAAGAGTCGCAAAATTGCTTAGCCAATTAAGCCCCGTCCAGACCCTCTTGATAGCTTTTCAGTTTCTTAGCATCGTAAAAGATCGCCTTAAATTAGATATCCTCTGTTTTTCATTGTAGAAGTGTTACTTTTTAATGATATCATGATTATAACTGCAAATAAGAAAAACGGCCTAATTATTGCACTAGAGTTACACGTGTAACGGGAGTTAATGCATGAAAATGAATGTATGAA
>BLAZ01000195.1:104074-106574 GCA_014633955.1 Acropora tenuis | reverse complement strand
ACGTGACCGAGCAAAAATGAATTTGGCCGGTCATCGTGCCCGGAGACTATCCGAAAATTATTTCTAGCCCTGGTTCTGCAATTATCATCTGTTCTAAAAATAATGCATAATATTCTGGTACCCACCTTGCCTTTAATCAGAAATCCAAATTGAAACATGCAACAAAAAAGAAAACACACTGATGAAACTTTAATCAAATGTAGGACAAAGAAAATTTATTTTTACTGTTACAAAAACAATGCACACTGTGCTACAGGACTGCTCAATGAACAAAGTTTTAAAATAGCGACGTAAATTCATTGCGATAAGAAAAGTCTTGCAACACTGCAAGTGCTAAAACATGCACATTGCCAAAAAAAAAAATAGTAGGTACTTAACAAGTGTGTTTATTGCCATAATCTAATCTTGTATTTGTTGGGTGAACATCAACAAAATTCATTGCAATTGCATGAAACTCATTGATAAATGGCCAAAAAAGTGATGGCTCAAAGCTCACTACAGTATATAATCTCTAGTGAATCAGATAAAAAAATTAATGCTAAGCTTGCAAAACCTGAGGTGTGATGCTTCGAATGGAAAGACAGACTAACAACCTGATGACTAACAATTTACTATGGCTTCACCTTTTGGAGGCAATAGCCACATAAACCATGTACTGTATTTAAGATTTCTTTAACTTATGTACTTTGTCCATGCTGTCAGAAAAGAACACTCACCAATGGCAAATCATCATCATCACTATCTACAGTTTTCTTTGGCATCTTGGTTCCCTCTGCTTTCTTTCCTGGCTTCTTCTTCTGAGCACTATCTACTTTCTTGTCTCCTTTCTTCTCCTGTTTCCCTGTTTTACCATTCTTTGCCTTGTCAAGTTTATCCGGCACGGGGGATTTAGCTTCTTCTTTAATGACACTATTCAACGCCGACTGTGCTGGTTCACTTTTCCCTTTAACAGCTGAGTGTCTGTTGAAATCAAAGGACACAACCACTTAAATAGGAAAATCTTTCTATGATAACTGACTGTTTTACCAAGGAATACTGCATTAAACTTTAGTTTGAATGAAATTTCCCCATGCTAAATAACTGTGGATGAGTCAAAATGGTAAAACAAAGCACCCATGATATTTTAACGCAGTAAGTTCCATGGTATTTTGATGCGAAGGGTACTGTATAAGAGCCAATTAAGATTCTAAGATTCTTGCAGATGAATAATGTTAAATTACTAATTTTCTTGTTCTTGGTGAATCACAAATTGCATGTGTGTAACCTGCACTGGCTGCTTAATGAAATGCACAAAAACCAGTGTGTCATTCAGCACAAGATGATTGTCACAATTTACCATGGGAAATGCCATTTTACAGTAGAGTAAACATATAGCCGCACTGAATGTTGAGCAAGGAAAATCATTAAAATACTTACTTGGCAATGGCCCTGGCAGCCTGAAAGAACAACAAAGAAATGAGATTTGATAATACAGTAATCATAACACCTCCTTGAAAAAAGGAAGCCTTTACTCACAGCACACATGTACATAAAGCAAGAGGTGAAGTTGAAGCTTACATATAAGGTCATGACAGAACCAAATCAACTCATTACACAATATGCTCGTCTCTTTACTCTGTCCAATTCATACATTCATATGTGCTTACATTCCTCGTCAAGGAGGCAGGTCTAAAAATTTTTTTTAAGAGAATCATACAACATAATTAATAGAGAGCTTTAGACCCCAGAATGAGAATGAAGATGAGTACTGTATGTATGAGTTTGCTTGCTTGGTCATGGTCCTCAAGTGTTGCCGTCCATGACAGTAACGCAGGTGGTAAACTCTTGTTGGCCACTCGTCGACAAAGAAATTTTAAGGAAAAATAATCTTCAGAAGAATGAGATTTATATAGGTGAGTTTTGCATCTATAACTCATCAAAAATCATTGAGATGTCTTATTCGTCACATGTGTTGTCCATATGCAGCATTATTGCTGTCATAACAAGAATTTCTTTCATTGAAAACATGTAAAAAACCAGGGTAAAGAATTCAAACTGGTTGTTTTCAATCAAAAGTAATTAATGACATGAGCAAGAAGACTAGGATGAAAACAAAGTACCAGACCTCTAGCAGAAAAAACTCATACTCGTCTTCATTCTCGCATCGAAAGCTCTCTAATATCACTCACCAATGGGACATCATCGTCATCACTCTCTGTCTCCCTTGAAGCCTTTTCTAATTGTTTTACCTGGACAATGAAAATAAAGGAAAAACAAAAACAATATTTCAAGAGCAACTGGGGCTAATAAACAAGGGACAACAATCCTTGATGGGAATATATACATCTTATTAGACGTTTTGTTGTGTAGTATCGCTGAGTATTTTTACGAGTTGTGCCGTATTTTGGCGAGCCCGTAGGGCGAGTCAAAATACAAACAACGAGTAAAAATTCTCAGCGATACTACACAACAAAACATCTAATGAGAGATTTATTATCCAACACGCCAAATTTTTATGTGC
>BLAZ01000195.1:78778-81278 GCA_014633955.1 Acropora tenuis | reverse complement strand
TGACGAAGGGTTAAGGTTCGTTGCTTTGAAGCTTTGTATCTGTTACTGTGGTCATTCTACATTAAATTGTGTTGATCATATCAAATTTTGTTTTTGCTACTTTTTATGTCCAAGACTCTCCTCTCCACGGGTCTCAGTGATCTGCAATTAAAACAATACGATAGCACGTAAATGTCTCCCATTTGGATGTTGAGCTAAAGTTTGTTCAATGATCAGCCAGCAAATGACTTTTGATGTATGATTTAACAACCACTGGTTACTGCGTTTGTATGGTAGAGGATAAATGCTACAAAACCCTACAATTTTCAAAATAGAGTACAGCGTCCGCTTTAGGACATAAGATTGACACCCAAACAAACTACTGACCCAGTCCCAGGCGAAGTGAAAGACCCTAGGAATGAACTGAATTCCTCATCCACCCCGGCCCCCAAATGGATCCTTATGGCCTGTGTCTAGGCATAAAAATTTAATTTCTGGATAAAAAAGGCACAGGAGAATTGTCAGCTACTGGAAACTAGCGCTTGGGAATTAGTGAATAATTACAGCCTGCTAATTCATGCTTTGATGAAATTTGATCGCTTTGTTAAAAAAAGGTCGGACAGCTTTAATTTTAGCAACTAACGTTTGACAATCTGAGCAAGCGTGTGAAGATATTACACTCGAGTTGTCGAAACGTCAGTCACTGCTAAAAATGGAGGGAATCACTTCCTGACTCTTTTTCTGTAAACCAGCCTTTCATCTCTCAGTTTGTACATTTCTGAGCAGATCTATAGGATACGAGACGCAAAAAACCGAACAATATGAAGCCAAGGCAAATGCTCAGAACCTCCATCCAAAAACCATTAACATCAGCCGTCGCGCTAAACAAAAATTTGGGAGCTCAAGCACGCGACGCTTTTGAGTCACGGACGGCAACCGGAAGTGAGGTGTTTTCCTACTTATCTTATCTGTCCACATTTATATTGCTAAGTATCTTTTCACTAGCGCAGACGATTAGTTTGCTAAAACTTTGCTTGTTTAAGCTCTGTATTGTTGAATACCTCACTGAGGGCCAGGACGCGTTCAAATCAGCAACATTGTTCTCATTACCACTGCTTTGCTTGACTGATGAGGATGAAGTTTGAAATTGTGAAGAGCTTGATTGGGTTGCGACTTGATTTAGACAGTGTTTTTCCTCTTGTGTACAGTCCATTGGCTCATTGCCACGGTTGACCTTCCGTTCACAAATATTCTTAGTGCGTTTGTCATGAACTGTATTGAAGCTCCCTGCGGTTTCAAAAGAGGCATTTTTTACGCTAATTTCGCCAGCAGATGGGCCAGACTCCGCTGCTACACAGTTCGTCTGAGTCGAGTTGTCTCGCTTCATATGATTTGCGGAGGTGTCATCATGTTTTGGAGATTGACTTGGATTCCTCTCCTTTCCTTGAGCTCCATTAGACGACCCTTCGCTTGTCTCCATATCTGCAAGGATAGTCAAAGCGCTTGAGATACAACCATAATGCAGGTATCGAAGCTCTTAAACCATTGTAAATAGCTATCTCATCAACTGGCTGCATCTACTCAGCAAGTTCATAAATGCCCTCGCTGTAAAAACGAAACTCAGTCATGCATTCGATGATTGTTTTTTCTCCTCTAAATCCAATCTTTCGTAGTTCCATTCTGGAAATTCTGGATTTGTTGACTAGTGAACATCGTATAAAAGAGCAAATTAAGTTGTCTGTTGATAAACTTGTTTCGAGTAGCGAATGGAAGACAAGCTCTAGTTTCTCTAAAGTTAAGCGTTTTGGTTTCAACTACCATGCTTGGTAAATTAAATTTCTACATAATTTAAAGAAAGGCAGGAAATTTGCCGAACGCCCACAACGCCACGGTCTTGTTCACAGAGAATCTTGGTCTTGCTCCCGTATATTGAAATTAGAACTGATTTCGCACTAGGACCAAAATTTCGCACCTCGACTAGATTTGAAAGAGAGACTGAGGGCAACTCGGAAATGGCCTATTCCTTAGCAACCGGCCCTCAAAATGATCGAGATGGCTTGGGTCTAGGCATCGATATCAGGATAAAACAAAGCAAAGGAGAATTGTAAGCTCTTTGAAACTAGTAAACTAGTAGAGCCTGCTAATTCATGCTTTAATAAAATTTGATCGCCTGGGTAAGAAAGGTCCTCTCAGCTTTTAGCGACTGGCGTTTGATAATCTGAGCGAAAGAGTATGAAGATGACTTCCACTCAAGTTGTCAAAACGTCAGTCACTGACACTAGGAACCGAGGGGCAAAAACTGAACTAAAGGAAGCCAAGGCAAGTTCTCAGAACCACTATCCAAGACGCGTTATAATCAGCCACCGCGCAAAAGTGAAATTGTTCAATACCTAACTGAGGGCCAGGACTCGAATCAGCTGTATTGTCCTTACTACCACTGCTTTGCTCGACTGATCGGGATAAATGTTGCAGTTGTGGAGAGCTTGAATAGGTTGCAGCTTGATTTGAAATGTGTATATCC
>BLAZ01000195.1:50027-51733 GCA_014633955.1 Acropora tenuis | reverse complement strand
GGGGGGGGGGGGGGGGGGGGGGGTGCGAACGAATATTAAACTGGTTACGAGCCTGGAGTGGGTCGCCCTGGCGAACACCCTGTTTAACATTGAAAGAGGGGGTGGAAAAAACCATTATTGAAAACACAACTTGATATATTATTATAAGACGTCTTGATCCACCCCAAGAAGGATTCTCCAAAGCCAAAGAACTCCAGCGATTTGTGGAGGAAGTTCCAATTTAGAGAATCGAAGGCTTTCTCAAAATCAATTGCAGTCATTATACCTTGGTAGTCTCGCATTTTAGTGAATTCCAACACATCGGTTATCGTACGAGTTGCATCAAAAATTGTTCGTCCTTTTACAAAGGCATTGTGGTCATAATGGATAATAGGTGGTAGGACATTTTCTAGCCTTCTAGCGATAGCTTTTGAGCCAATTTTAACATCAAAATTTACCAGAGAAATCGGTCTCCAGTTTTTTATCCATCTCCTATCTTTGTCCTTTTTCTCAATTAAAGTTATTACCGCTTGCTTTTGCGAATGTGATAATTCACCATGAAAATACGCATAATTTAATGAGTCCACTAGAAATGTTCTGATTTCTGACCAGAAGAACTTGTAAAATTCTATAGTGAGCCCGTCGTTTCCAGGAGTTTTATCGTTACTTACATTTTCCGTCATCAAGTAACGGATCCGAAATGTAAGCGTTGATAGATCACTTATATTTGGCAGTCTAATAAGGAACAAAACATACACTGCCGTGAGGAAATTAAAGTACCTTAAATATTAAATACCTTCGAAATTCCTCCACTGCACGAGGACATTCCTAGTTTGGTGAGATGGACTGATGAGTCCATCGCAAACTCTTCTCCCCCCGCCCCCACGCCAAGCAATCCCTTTGCCATTTGTACTTTTGAAGTTTGGACCGTTCAAATTCCCATCACCAGAGCAAAAGTGTTGTTCAATTATCTCTCCTAAACTTTTGGAAAGAGACAAATCATATTGCCTTGTCAAGAAACTGAAAAGCCCAATAGTCTTATCGTTGACAGTCTATATTTTATATATACTTTTAAAATTCCTGTACTTCACATAGACAACTGACGTGGATGACTTTAGCGGGAATAAAAGGCGTTGATTGAATTTAGATGTGTTGCAAACTTGGTACGAATATGAAGCCTGGAAAGAGGCTCCTCTGTTGTAATGCCTGCAGTCAAAAATATGGGGCTTGGGGACTAGCTTGGCTGCACCAACATGTGTATTCTTATATTTCTGCCCATGCCCACTAGTAATCTGTCAAAATAATAAAAAGAAAACTAACCTATCACAACAACAAGCTCTAATTTTTAAGTGCGCGCTATGCAACGGCAAAGCCAGTGCACAGGTTGCTGAATACGAGAATTTGATAAGAAAGCTTGCCGGTGGCATTTTTGACAAGGAGCTGAGACAATTACGGTGGTGAGTGAAAATGGCATACGATTGTTCCATCAGAAATACTGATGCCAAAAACCTAACAAATATAAATATTTTTTTCATGAAGGTTTGGATACCCCGATCCTGACTATCTGCGAAGAGTCAAAGAAGAGTTGGCGGCTAAAGGAATTAAATGATTGACCACCGAGGAGATCATTTGTGCTATTTGCAACAGAATTTGCTTCATTGACATGACGTCTTTTTATGATCAGAGAATTTAGTTCGCGATTGGTTGTACCTTGTCATGGAACCAAA
>BLAZ01000195.1:25386-29290 GCA_014633955.1 Acropora tenuis | reverse complement strand
CCCCCCCCCCCGCCCTAAATAAAAAATTCAATGAACTAAGGAAATTTGTTTATGATAAAGTCAACGACTCTTGAAATATCAGAAATGTATGTTAGGTTCATTGAAACCGTGGACACTGTCCACCAAAGCCGTGTCCCTTGTACGTGAAAAAAACCTGCCACAAAACATGTCTGTGTAGACACTTAGACAGCAAATAATGTTATAGTATGATGACCCGTAAACATTTACAAATCAGTGTCCGCAAATTTAGAAACCCAGGGAAATTGCCTTGAGGATGCCAAGTTCTCTGAACTGGAAAAACAAGGTTCAAACCTGCAAGGTATATCGTGGCTTATGATTTAGATATTTCTGAAAGTAACAAGTAAATCTAACTTGTACCTCTTAAAGTCCTCAGAATGTCCCATTTGTCTTAATTCCTTTTCAAACCCTCTGTTCACATTGTCTCCAACAAGCCTTGGATGTTAGCAGTAACTGTCCAGTAAGCCAGGAACCTCAGGGAAACCAACCTCCTGGAGAGATGACCAGTGAAACCAGCGGAATAAGTCTTCCTGGTTATGAAGGTATTGCAGTCGTTTCCTTTCCCACAGAAGGGAATGAAAATTAGTTAATTGAAAAATCATGATATGAATGATTGAATGAGCGAGCGAATGAATACAAGAACAAACAAATTAATGACTTAGGGAATGAATGCATGTTTTTTTGTGTGCTGAATAGCTATAGAACTAAAATAGTCTCGCTTCACCTCCTCCTTGATACCTTGCCTTTCACTGTACTTTGTTCCTTAGCCCCTTTACTAAGTACATCCTAACTTGTAACCCATCAAACGAATTCTTCACTTGTTTTCAGGACACGGGTCTATTATTATTAATTACCGTTTTCCGTCTGGTATACAAGGCAAAGAGCATCCAAACCCCGGCCAATATTATGGAGGAATGTCCCGACGGGCTTATCTTCCGGATACACGCGAAGGACGTGATGTGTTACAGCTCCTGAGAAGAGCCTTTGATGCTCGCTTGGTCTTTACCGTTGGCACTTCAACGACAGAAGGGCTCGCTAATCAAATAACTTGGAACGATATTCATCTCAAGACTTCTATTCACGGAGGACCATATGCGTAAGGGGTATTTAATAACATTCCCAGTTTGGGGCGATGGTCTAATGGGCCGATCGCAAACTCTCTCTCCCCACCACCCTCCCCCAAGCAATCTCTTCATAATTTGTACTTTTGAAGATTGGACCGTCCGAATTCCCATCAAAAGCAAAATTGTTGTTAAATTATCTCTCCTAAACTTTTGAAAAGAGGCAAATCATATTGCCTTGGTAAGAAACTGAAAAGTCCAATTGTCTTATCTTTAACAGTCTATATTTTATACATACTTTTAAAATTCCTCTACTTCACATAGACAAGTGAAGTGGATGACTTTGGTGGAAGTTAAAAGGGTTGATTGAAATTTGATGCCTTGCAAACTTCACAAGAGTATGAAGCCTGGAAATAGACCCTTATCACATCCCCGCCATTTTGGATTTGAAGCGAGGCTGGACGGGCATAAAAAATGCACACGCCATCTTTAGAACGCATAATTTCTTTTGAGTGCATTGTTTATGCCCGTCCAGCCTCGTTTCAAATCTAAAATGTCGGGGATGTGATAAGGGTCTATTTCCAGGCTTCATACTCTTGTGAAGTTTGCAAGGCATCAAATTTCAATCAACCCTTTTAACTTCAGTTTCTTTCAAGGGTCTATAGGTTGTTCTGGTTTAAGGCTCACAGTCAATAATTCCGGCCCTGGGCACTAGCTTGCCCGCAACAGCGTCTGCATTTCTTTATTTCTCCAAGCTCCAATGTCTGAGTACGCGCCATACAGCGGTGGAGCCAGTTCACAAGTTGATGAATACGGGAATTGGATTAGAAAGCTTGGCGGTGTCTTTTTGGAGAAGGAGCTGAGACTTACGATGGTGATTGAAAATGACTTGAATTTAGGAGTGACGAGAAACCTTGGTCGAATCTGATCGTTCATGTGAGTGAGGTCGTCAACTACATCTTCTTTCTGGAATTCACTCATATGGCTAATCGATCAGTTTCCCTTAAGGAGAAATTTTGTTGCCAAAAATCTAACAATTCTGTTTGTGTTTTTCATGAAGGTATGGATACCCCGATCCTGACTATCTGCGGAGAGTAAAAGAAGAGTTGGCGGCTAAAGGAATTAAATGATTGACGGAGTAGGTCATTTCTGCTGTATGGAACAAATTTTTTTTCATTGATATCACATCTTTTCTATGATCAGAGAATTTAGTTCGCTATTGGTTGAACATAATTCATGATCAGGAGAAACAACTGCTGCGTCATGTTTGGCTGTTTAGAATGACCGTTCCACCTTCCTTCCCTTTAATCAAATGTTGAGACAGGGGGTGGTGTAGTTTGCCTCATTTTGAGATTGCTGTTTAGAAAGACGAGATTTCTGCGTCTCAGATCTTGCTGTCTAGAATTATTGTAGTCTGCTCGATTTTAAGTGCTTTGTTAATCCAAGTGAGAGCCAGATAATGTGTTTTCATATGCTATTTGCTCGGTATTGATAAATCAAGGTATACTATATTTCGTTCACCACAAGGTTAACCCTGTCTAATGTATTACTTATTTTTACCACAATAGCTACTAATCTCGCAATCTGATTGGCTAATTTGCCGTTGTAGATAGGATTAAGTAGATAGGAGTCCACACAACGCTGCGCGCGTCAATGTGTCACGCAATGACCTTTTTTAACTCCAGTACTTTGGCCTTTCCAAATGCCTTCTTCTGTGGCTGCACCATTGCAAATACCAATGTGTACATTTTGCCGAAAAATAATTATAATACTGCTTGAATATTTGCAGTAACTGAACAGTTGAGGTTGTATTTTCTTGAAAAAACGTTCAAATTTGCGAGCGCTTTGCTCGATTTAGAGTTCTTGCGGTAGCTGTTTCTTGTTGTAATCAGAAGCGCTCATTTTAGGCAATAAACCAATCAGATTGCGAGAAAGTTACATACAAGGCTTACTCTTTCTTTGTGTCACGATCTTGGTCACGCTCTGAAAAAATTTTTTTCCTGTGACGTTGATATTGTGGTAAAAATAAAATCGAATGTGGTTTAGCTTAGTATGATGCTCCTCCTGAGTCCACAACCTTTTGACCACTGTGATGACGAATATCGTTGTAGATAAGAGGACACGCTAAACCACAGTCAACTTGTTAAATTCCACTAAACCTTGAGTAATCCCCAAAGTATGGGAATTCGGTAATTGATTAAAGTTTACTCTTCAGGTTGACCATATAGTCGAAAGTTAAAAACTTCTTCCGTGTCCTCTTAAATGTCGTGCGTTGTTTTATTGCGCTGGTAAATCTATAGAAAATCCATTTAATTGCTTAATAAGTATGTTTCTCTTTGTCAAGTATATAGATTGGTCAGATGAGGTAACCTACACTCAATTACCACTCGACCCTTGTATTTGTTACACTGAGAAGGAAAGTAATACACGTAATAACTGTTTCAAAATACATTGACCACTGTCTTCCTTGTTTAACGCATGAACATCATGAATATTCCTGAACTTGTTACGCCTTACAGTGAAGTGTCCGTCCATGTTTAAATTTCGTAGCAAATGTACAAGTGCCTTTCATAACGTTTTTAACCCCTAAATAGGGTTTCACTGCTAGGGGAAAAACATTAAATTTTTGGCCCAAAAGTATGATATAAGAAGAAGATCAAAAAAAGGCATTTATCAATAAAGTTATAAGATAACGAGCAAAGTTGCAATATTTCAGCCAAGGAATTTGCCGACGTCGCCAGTGTGGTCCATAATTAATCTGATGGACGCACACTGATGACGCATTGAAGCCTTTGACATGCATGGCTGTAAGCTAGCTTTCAACG
>BLAZ01000195.1:17886-20386 GCA_014633955.1 Acropora tenuis | reverse complement strand
GGCGGAATATTCTTCACAGTTATAAAAGAGCTACAAACTGCAATCCTGAGAAATCAATTTATCTGATCTGTTTGACGTTGTGTTGGTTAAAGACTAGGGGTGAAAAAGAAGTTGAAAAGAGCGAAATCTAAGACTACAAAAACTAGCCTCCATGTTTTAAAAAGTGTACTAGTTGAGTGTTGCAACCACTGAATACGATGACAAATTTTAACTTCGCAAACAGCACACTATGTGCATTCTAAATACATGTACGACCTGTATTTCCTGAATTTACATGCAAGGTAAAACAGGCTTTCTTTTTTTCCACCTCGAGGTTATTTGTGGTGCAGAGTAATTCATAGCAACGAATTAAATCGTATTTCGCCGGTCACACCCTCTGGCAATATTTATTACTTGAGGCCAATCGTTGCGACAATTTTAACACTTGAACTCAAACTGAAAGGAAATAAAATATTTAAAAGTTTAATTTCAACTACAGCTAACTGGTTTTGCCGGCCTTCCAACTGTTGTTCAGTCGAGAACCATGTTATCTGATGCTACGAAATGTAAACAAAGTTGAACGCTGTTTCAATTCTAAGTCACCTTTTTTTCAGAAACGGAAAAAAAAGAACCTGCGCATCTTTCCTTCATACAAACTCGACGTGTTAAACCATGCACTGTTATAGCTTATCTCAAGTTTCTCACAACCTTGAGAGTGACAACCAAAGATCACCTTCCTGGACCGATATATATATATTACTGCTGAGCTCAGAGAGTACACATGTCACGATCCATTATAACAGAAAAAAAGGAAAGTTACGATTTACAAAATTTTGTATCACTTCTGGTGATGTCTTTCCAATTGATACAAATCACGATAAACTCGAATTCAACGCAATGTCAACAACTGATATCACACTATTTTTAGCTCGCTGATGGGAAGAGCAAAATTTCAACAAATACATGAACCAACGTACATGAATTATTACATTTCACAAACAATTGCGAATTGAAATGCGAATCCTCGTTACTATAAACTAACTCAATTTTAAATGTAATGAACCTTGGTTTCAATTTATGCCTTAATACAATGCGTACGGTGTAACATGGTTGTGCCGCCAAGATCTTAACTCATTATCTCAGCGTTAGGTAAATAACATTGGTTCAACACTTCTGAAAGGGTTGCGATATTGCTAGCAAAGTATCATTTGTTCGAAAATGCAGCATCGGCTAATATTTCCAGTGGGTTGTCGCAATTACAGGGTGAAGTATTAGGGGGCGAACTTTTACTGGGTGTTACCACTTGTTGAACATTTGTTTGCGATGTTTGCACACTTCCAAATGCCGGCCTGAAGGGTAATTGTTGAAAAGGCAAGGAGTTTTCATATGTTGGAATTGAAACCGACGGAACATTTGAAAAAGGCAAACCACCATACCTCGATCGATTATTCATGACATTTCCGGGTGCTCCAAAATGATAACAAGGAAAAAAGGAATTTCTAAATTTTGATTCTGATTTTGTGAAGTCTTCGGACGACGAACTATCTTCACTAGAACTGCGGTGCTCACGCAATCTCTTTCTTGCCTTAGTCGCTTTAGATTTCTTTTTCCTTCTCTTTCTCCGTTTTTTGGACCTTTCGCCTTCAGATGAGCTGGACGAAATATCTGCTTGTCGTTCTAAGCTTCTCTTTACAGGTGTCTCGTGGTAACCTTTTCCTTTCTCAGCAAGAGATGGGGAGTTGACTTGATTATCTCGTGATGAAATCTTGACTGGGGAAAATTCCTCAGATCGTCCCGAGACGCTAGTCTGTGGACTATCATCTGCATGAAGTTGTTTCGACCTCTTGCATCTCGCAATCAAAATTCGGAGTTGTTCAGCATCGTTTGTTGTTACAGGTGGAATCTTGCCATCCAGACTTTCCCTCAAAAGACGCACATCTCTCATTAATTTCGGCTTGTTTTTCTTGTAGGATTCATCAACGTTATACATACGGGGTGCTAGATTCTTGGCAAACTGATGCTCCCTGTTAGTTGAAAACTGCTCCATGGACTGTAGCTGACAGCATCTTTTCTCTTTTTTCGCTGTAATTTGAGAGAATTCAGCTTGCTGAAAAATTCAGGGTGCTTCTCCTTGATACCACAGTATATATATTCCGTACATTTTTTCAAAGAACAGGGTTTCAACGCTTGGTTTCGATGTCCTCGGTGGTGACAATGGCCACAAACGCTTTTCCCTTCACCAACTGGCGGCGGCTCACGAACTTGTATGTTCATGGAATCAATTCTCATCTCTAGCTCCCTAAGTTCTTCATTTTCCTTTCTGAGCTGACAGTACAGTCTTTTCTGCTCATCCTCCAAAGCTCGGAGTACATTCTAGTTCGTTGTAAAGAAGAACAAGTAAAATGACCATCGCATTTTCGGCCCAGCCGTAGAAAAACGTGTGCATCAGTTTCTTGTCTATAACGTTGATTATGTAAATATTAGTTTATATACTACCTACCCTTTTAGATCCTGCATTTTG
>BLAZ01000194.1:1530696-1538196 GCA_014633955.1 Acropora tenuis | reverse complement strand
TGAGTGCAGTCCTGAGAAGGACTGTTGTAAGTTACTGATGTTTCGACAACCTGCGCGGAAGCCATCTTCAGATTCAAGTGGTAGTGTTAGTTGAAAATTACAGGGTTTTTGAATTTTCAGTACTCCACTCACCCAGATGATCTTTTTCAATCAAGTTATGTTACTCCTGGGTTCCAACCATTTTCTTAATTACTTCATGGTATTCACGGTCTAGTTTTCCTATTTACCACTCTGGCGGCAGTTCTGTTCTGCGCACTTGTCGTGGATATAAAGTACAGATATACATATCATTCCAACATTTCCTTTGGCATAGCCTGATGTACCATGACATAAACTCATCGTAGTTAAATTTCCTTTAATACCTATTGACTCCCGAAGATCCCTCGCAATTATGAATTAGCTAACGTCTTCCCTTTTTTGAAACTCACAATATCAAAAATTAATCATAACATAATATCTCTTTGACTTATCGCAATAACCTGGCAACGTAAGTGAAAAAGACAAGCTTAACAGATTATTTTTAACCAACAAAACCGACCAGCTCAATTTTCAAAATTGGCTTTCAAACCCCACCACCCTGTTAAGGGGCACGAAGTCCTCGTTGACGAAGTTGCCTGTTTCCTCGACTCTTTTATATTCATTTGCTTCCCCAAATTGCTGCTTGTTCCTTGATTTATAAAAAAATTAGATAAAATTTAAAAATGCGTATGCGTAAACGAAATACCCGGCACACTTGAGAAAATACAGGAACCAATATGTGGTACCTCCGATCCGGACGTTGCGCCAAAGTGCGTGCCATCACAAGTCACCCCAAGATTTCGACCCGCCGATCGTTTATACTGTGAACTGAATTTCAGTTTCAGATGCAGGGAACTCCCCCACCAGTGGCCTGGGTTCGATACTCGGCGTTATATATGTGGGTTGAGTTTGTTTATTCTTTGGCCATGGTCTGCACCGAGAAGTTTTCCTCCAGGCACTCCAGTTTTCCCTTCTCCTCAAAAACCAACATTTGATTTCAATTGAATTAATTTGCGTTAATTGTTAGTTTCAGTTGACAATGTCTCCAATTAGTGCTCCATCGCGCTAGAACGACTAACCACTTAAATAAAGCTCCTTTCTTTTCGTTTCTGTTAGATACCAGTCGGTTCCCGGCCGTACGTCAGACTCCAATCAGGCAGGGAGGGAGAGAAATATCGACCCTTAGCCCATACGAGACAGCTCCACTCACCCAGCTCTGTCCACAACCTTTGTTAAAATCAATTTGTACATATATTCAAAAGTCTTCTATTTACTTGTCCCATATGGTAGGTACAAGTGTGTCCCTTATACTCAACGTTGGCTCTTGCGCTTTGGAAGAAATGCACTATTCAAAATTTCAGACCGATTTTGAACCCATTTTATCAACCACGTAGTATGTGCATGGCATTTGCATATGTGCAATTATTGAACTAGCGAAATCACAAATCAAATCTTGCTACCCAGTGAATCAATTCAAAAGAAAAACAGTTAAACAAGCAAATGATAACTTAGCTAAACTCATTAAGTTGACTCGGGTCGCCAAGAGCGCGCATTTGTTTTGAAGTAATCCTAAGGACATGAAATAAAGACTGTTATGTTAGTGTGAGTTCAAGTTCACAGTAACTTGAACATTTTTGAAATAGGGTTTGGTCATGGGAATTTTTGACCAAAAAAGTTTCAGGAAAAAAACAGACAGAGCCTTTGCCCTCCATTGATATTAATTAAGGAATATTGGATTCGATTTGATTCGGTGAAATCTGGGAATTCTTTCTCGCGGCATTTTATGCATCAAGATCAGAGACAGTCACTGTTATCTCGATGGTTAATTGCTTTTTTGATTTAGGCTATATTTCACGCTAGCCCGGAAACTGCCGGGTAGTATGTATATATCTGGTTACATTAACATGTAACTGAAATAAAACAGCAATAGTCCTAAAGTAGCTAAAAAAGTTCCTTTTACTATGGGTCTTCATTGAAAAAGTACTTTTGTTTCTCAACATGTCTCCACTATAGAGATTGAAATGCTCGAAAGATTGTCACGGAGTAAGGAAGGGCTAAATATAAGGCTTCCCTCCGGGCGATTTTAGATAATGAAAAACTGTGTCATGAAATCAATACAACATAATTCTTTAGTTACGCGTCTGAACTGGCAAGAGACAGATGAAATTGGCTGTTCACAAGACGAGTCAAGGAGTTGAGTTGAGAATAACAGATCAGCTACTTCTACTGATTTAGAGTGCTTGGCAGTCTCAAGTCTTAATTATTCGTAGCTTCTCGCGGTCAAGCTAATAGTTTGGCTATGAACAACAACAACATCAGACGTTTAGTACGGTGTTCGATTGCGACGATGTCATGGGGTGACACAAGTGGTTCTTGGGTCAATCATTACAAGGATTCGTACGAGAAGTGTCCTTTCCAGTACATAGGCTAGAAATGTTTCGAGGACGTACATTTGGCTTACAAATCATTTTCCGCATTTGCAAACTAGTTGCATCTCTCACTGCGTCGACTTGCGTTTTGATCAGAAGTATTTAAGAAACAATGTGAGCGCAGTGGTGAAAGCAATCTACCACCAAATTATCTCAGCTTTGATTCTCAGTCGCCACAACATGATGAGTAGGGCCTACTCACCGTTAATCGACTCGTTTCATTCCGAAAACTGTGTTGCTGTCAATCATCGATGCAACATTGTAGTTTCTCTTGAAACCAACCTACTTTATCATGAAAACTGACTTCATTCATGATTTACGTACGTCCAGAGGGCGTTGCATGATGCAGCTGAATCCTTTAAATTAAATTAAAGTATCCTCCAAAGTGATAAAAAATCGCCCTAAAAAGTCTTCTCATGATTCTATTTCACTGAGGAAACCTGTATTTGGAAGCTCATTATTTTTGTTTCGATGAGAATTTTTTTTCTGTGATGTGATTATTGTAGTAGTTCTTGCAACTTGAGACATCGACACCAGAATCGTCTAAACTTACAATTGGGCTGCGCATCAGAATAATCAGGTGGAGGAAGCAATTACGAAAATGAATGCCTAAAAGAACTCTTGAGCAGAACTAAAGCATAGTAAAAAAAAATATACAGCTTTTTGCTTCCGGGCGCAGACTGTATAGAACTGGCACAATACTGTAACTTCAATTCAAAGGTGCATTGTGTTTGGCGATGACGCAGGAATTTAGTGTCACCAGCAGGGAAAATAACACCAACTGGCTAAATGAACAATAAAGATCGATGGAATGTGTGGCTCTCACTCTTCGAGAATTTTCGTTTCCTTCATTACTCAAGTAATATAGTGTAACTGTGATGATCATCAAAGTTAAATTGTTTCTATCCGCAGTTCATATACATGACATTTCATGTGTTATCAGGAGCCTATGAGTAGGAGCATGCAACGCAACTATATCGCTGTCGCGGCGTTTTCATAGACCGGTTTATTTTTAGATCGAATCTACTTTGAATGAGACTCCCATGGGAGTACCAAGACCAATCACAAGACACTAATTGACGTCACTGCGTCACTGGACCGGAACTGCCTTTCTTTGACAAAAGAAAAGGTGTACTAAATATAGATCAGTCTGTAAAAATGCCGTGACAAAGGCTTAGTACGGGAGTTGCAAGCTCCTGCTCATCGGCTCCTGGTGTTATTAATTACATCATTTTGTTTTAATCTGCATGTCTTTGCTTCTCAGTGTTGTTGTGCTTTGTTTTGCTTTGCTTTATTGGGGGAGGGGGGGGGGTGAGTTGGCCCCTTGGTTGTAAGACGAATGAATTTGATGCAATTAAACCTTCACAAGTCGTTGCGCTGAGACACGCCCTAATGATAATAATTGAACGTAGTGGAATGCATTTTGGTCTGAAGTCATACACGTAATTTGGAAATCGAAGGAGCTCGCTGTGAAATGGGGTCAAAATGATAGATGGGAAAAGCAGCTGCAATCCGAAAACAAATGACAACGTGGGAGTCAATTTGCAAGGATCCAAATGCCTTTCAAATTTATGTTATTAAGTAAGGAAATCGAATTCCACAGGCTGCCCATACAATAGACCACCTGTTAACTGACGTTCGTTTTACGCAGAATCGTTGCCTTATGTCGACCAAACTTCGGAATGCGGCGACGACGAGGATTGTGGAAAGCCACTCAATTGCTATCAGAAAGGCTGCCATTTGAAGTGTGTTGGTCCAGTCCATTACAGCACAGGACTCAGTCCATTTTAGCTCTGAATATGTGTGCAACGGAAACACAGCTTTTCTGTCAGCGTATTCTCCTGTACAAGGTAATTTACGAGAGCATGCAAGTCTCCAATACGAGAAAAGCAAGATAGAGTGCAATCCTCTTTTATCTTAAGACAAACAAAGAAACTAAATTTGTTATACCTCAGGGTGCAGAGCAAGAATAGTGTCGGCGAAAAAAGATTCGAGAACCGGGATCCTTGTATCTCTTTCGTTGATATCTCCTCCACGACAAAATTCTCCTCCACATCAAATTCATGTTTCTTTGTGTTGCTCACTTCTACTTCAGTCTACACAATAAACCGCTCAGAATGCGATCACCTCCTCCATTCCCCCGTTTTAGGAAGAAACGGAGCAGTCATCAATCGCCGCCGGCTAATTGTCACGTAGACAAAACCTGCGACGTGCCTCGCGCTCAGAGGAGAACGCTTCGTATCCTCATTACGGTTTATCGAGCGATCTAAATTGCACTGCACGGTCAAGAAACGTACTGTAGAAATGATCCCATGAAGTACGATCTTGGTGAATAGGGATCTGCGAGCAAATCTCACTGAGACCAAACTTTTAATCCACGTGGAGCAAATCATGTCAACTCGGCGCATGCGTATTGTCTTGTAATCAAATACAGAAATTGCACCAACAACTAAAGGTGGAAAGGAGAAAGAACGTTTGATGTAGGTTGATGTACAGTCTTACAGCCACTAGATAGATCAGCCGATGGCAGTAAATTGATCAAGTTGACGACGTTTGGAATACGTTTTTCTACAAATGAATCACCTCTTTACTTTCTTTTTGAACTTAAACTTTGACAAATCTACAGTTCTACAGTGTTTTACATATCATATGCGTTTACCATGTATACATCCGAGGCAATTTTCTTCTACAGCAGTTGAACTGTCAGCCAAACGTAGGTGAAAACTTGAAAGAATGAAACATTGCTAGTCACACTTGAGATGAAGTACGCGACGTTTCGATTACTCACTGCTTAAACTCATTAGGAGAAGAATGGATGTTCAACAAAAACCATGAATCTAAAAGAAAAGGGTGATGTCCAACATCAAACAGCCGTAGCGTTTTCAGTATTCGTGTACACAATTCAAATTCAGTCTTCAAATTCTACTTCAGTCTATAGGAGAAACCGCTCAGAATGCGATCACCTCGTCCATTTCCCCTGTTATAGGAAGAAACAGAACGGTCATCAATCGCCGCCGGCGAATTGTCACGTAGACAAAACCTGCGACGTGCCTCGCGCTCAGAGGAGAACGCTTCGTATCGTCATCACGGTTTATCGAGCGATCTCAATTGCACTGAACGGTCAAGAAACGCACTATAGAAATAATCCTCTGAAGTACGATCTTGCTGAAACGGGGCCTGCGAACAAACTTATCGAACCAAAACTCTGAATCCATGTGGTTGAAATGATGTCAACGGCGTCGGCGTATTTGTCATGTTTTTAATTGGTCAAGATGATTAGCTTTCTTTCACTGTCACCGGTAAGCGTCTCCTTAGATTTGCGAGTCTCCCATCAATTTTTTCTTAAGTTTAAGGCGAATGGTAGCCGCTCAGTGGGGAGTGAAATGTCTGCTAGACATACCGACTAATTCGCCACACAACAACTGTTCGCCTGGAACAGGAGAGCACCAGCACGCAAACTTCGCAGGGGAATAGAACCCCGCCCTTTAGAGACAGACAACAAACAAAGACATTAAAGCGCTGAGACAACAGGACAGACTGTCCAGCGCACTGACAGCAAATGCCACACCAAAAAGAGCCCTACAAGAACACATTAGTACAACCAAACAAAGTGGAGCACAGCAGCAGAAAGTAAAAGGAATAAAGAAAAAGCTCAGGAGACAGAAACGACAAAACCAATTACACCCGGGAAGCACCCTAACGAGGATGAAACAAACAACAACGCCTAGAAGACCTGAAATGCTTAAATGGAAGAGAAAGGTAAAACCTCACACGAGATTTAACCATCTCAGTCACCTCGAGCGCACCAGGAGAAACATCGCGAAAGCGAAAATAATTGCGAACTTTCCAAATAAAGGACTTACAAATTTTGCCGTTTGTTACAGAATACCGCCCATCAATGCCTGAACTCAAACGCATTCTTGTGAACAAATGGAATCTTATACAAAGCCAGCCCTTACTAAGAAAAATATTTAAAAGCCCTCCCCTTATTTCATAAAGAAAAGGGAGGTCTTTGAAAGATGTAATCGTCAGAGCAAAGTAATGAGGTCTTTGAATTTCCTATCCTGACCAATAGGAGTCGTGTTTGGACTGTCTACACCTTGAAACATCATTGAGAACTTTGGACTTTGAATGGTTTAACTTCGCTGTTGAACCCTTTTCAAAATAACGAATAGGTATCACAGACCGCCCGAACGGTCAGAACCAACAATTGATGAAGCGTCATCAACATATTGCGAAATGGGTGACAATCAATGCCCCTTTTGAAAATCAGGGAAATAATACCCCGACGATGGACGAAGACAGGGAACAAGAACGATAGCAAGAGTTAAGGACATCCACAAGATCAAGACCCAAAACGTCCCAAAATTTAACAAAGGAACCAATGGGCAGCTTATCGGAACCGGGGCCTTGCCGCGAGCCACACCCAGGAAGGCCTGGTTACATTCACTGGGAGTCAGCAGGCCCTCGCGATAATAAGCCTGGTAAGGACAAAGAGAGGCAGAGATGTTATCAAGGAGGGAATAATGAGCAGCGTCATAACCCTAAAAAGAGGCACACAAGTCAGAGGGGCTACAAAACTATAGCACCGCTGGGGTTACGAAGAACGGAGATCCAACGAACATCAGAACGCTTTTTCTCAAGCCGGGAGAAAAAGGACAACGAAACCTCATCCTCTTCCACTCACCTGACCCAAGAGCGAACCTGGGCATCTTTAGCGGACATGGAATCGATACCGGAAAGCCTATCAAAGACAGACCGATCAGCCCCCAGACAGGATTCGAGGCTCCTATCCGGCAAACGACTCTGAAGATGATTGGCCAGCCCTGCTAAAAGTTCCAACTATAATCACCCCGTAAACCACCTGCGTTGCAATGTGCTTCTACCGTAAGGCTTGAAATGCAGTCCCCATTGTTTCTCATTACGCTTCGGGTTCTACCACATCTTCTTGTAAGGACCTTCCATAGTACCAGCGATGTTTTGACAGGATTTAATTATAGACCAGTTCACTATGCGGTCTTTATTTCTAAAATACTTCGCACTTGAACCGAAA
>BLAZ01000194.1:1498022-1503022 GCA_014633955.1 Acropora tenuis | reverse complement strand
CTTGGATAAATAGTTAAAAAAAAAAAACTCTCATTCGAACAAGGGTCAAACCACGTCGGTGTTCAACACCGAAATCTGGACGCAAACGAGTTGTCAAGTTAAAAAACGTTGCAAAAATGTTGTCTTTGCTTTGAGGGAGAATTCATAACCTGTGCATCGCGTCCCATAGCTGTATTTTATGCGGACTAAACTCTCGCTACAGCTCACTGTTCAGTGCGGGCTTGAAAAGCTGACATCGGAATCGAACGATAAAGTCTTTGCCATTTCTGACAGGCACAATATGTTATTTCTTCTTTTCAAGGGCGACCATGGTGCTGCAGGAGAGATGGGCCTTCCAGGAAGAGATGGCAATGCGGTAAGTTAAATAAACTGACAGCTTTCTTTAGACACAGTATTGCCATGTGTATTTTGACGCTTGGCGAATTGCATAACCTGAAAAGCTTCAGCCTGATCTTTGATTGGCGTTTTTCATTGTAGGGTAGCACTGGTGCGGATGGGCCACCAGGATACCAGGGATCTTCGGTATGTTTCAAACCTTTCTCCACTGATTAATCATATGTATGTAGCGCATTTTCGTTGTAGATGTGCCGAAACGCGCGTTTGCGCCTTTTTTTAACACTGACAGTGAACGAAACTCGACGAATCACCATTTCAGCGAAATTTCATATCGTCGAGCAGTAATGGTCAGGTCGAGGTTTCATGACATGTCCTTGGTTCACGAAGAAAGTACCAGAGCATCATGCAAGATGATTGAGGCAGATTTTAACGCGTGCGGCAACGGTAAATTGGGTTCTCAGTGCGGAAAATGAGATGCAAGAGAGAAAGAGCTCAACTTTTCTTCTAAATGCTTAAAATCAGAAAAATTTGCCTCAGTCTTCGTAGACAAAAGTCATTTAAAAAAAGTCTTGCTTGATTATTTTGCTCAGAAAAGCTTTTATCTGCCCAAATTTGAATTATCGTTTTACTTATTAAATCTGGCAGGGGATTGATTCCTTTTAGCAAATTCTTAACCGACTGACCAATTGTTGTTGAATTTCTTTCTGAGAAACACAGGTGATGCGATAAATAAGCGAAAGTTTTCAGGTATGATTATTTATGCTCAACATTCTGAATTAAATTTTTCAAAGGGAGATTACGGGAAGCCTGGGACTAAAGGCGAAGGCGGAGACAAAGGAAAACCGGTATTTTCAATAGCAATAATGTTAACTTGCTGTCAAGTTTCAGCTTTTTTCAATCGTGTTTATTCTATGGCTCTTCAATTGTTTTTCATCATTTTAATGCATAGCAGATTTCGTCTTGAACTAGACTGCGACTAGTGTCTGTAAATTTCACCTTGACATAAAAGAGCGGGAAAAATGCACGCGCACGTGCGGGACTTCTAATCCCGTGCGAGTCAGCCTTTGCGCGCCCACTAAGGTCAAAACTTTCAATTGGTGAATCTAATAAAGACTTCTGTGTTTTTTTCATCAGGGAAGTGACGGTGTGCTGGGACGGCGGGGTTTCCCAGGGAGAAGGGGAAAACGGGTAGGAACAAAACCATAATTTTGGATTCGTAAGCAACGGTTGCTTACCTGTTTGTCTTTCCACCGAGAAATCAGATACTTTTCTCGTGCCCAGTGTCATTCTTCCCTTCTTCTTTGCATCTTCCATGTTGCATGGAATGCTAATGGGATAGTATATTTTTTTCCCACCAGGTCTTCAGTTTGGCCAGAAATGAACTTGAAATGATGCGCGCTCAATTTTAATAAACGCCCTCTAACATACATTATGCATGAATCGTTTCGTTTAGGGAACATTCGGCGCCACAGGACCCCCAGGCAAGATGGGCATTGATGGCAATAGAGTGAGTTTTAAGGCTTTACCTCTTTTTCATACTTTGAAGAAACTGGTGTCTTCGGTTGACGAAAGAGCTTTAAGTTTTGGAAGTCAGTTAAATAATAACCGTCTAGCAAACAGGTTATGGTGCTGCTTTTGACAAAATTTTGAGTAACGTCACTCGTCATATGTCGTCAACGTATTGTTGTATTCAAGGGTTTCCCAGGACCTCCAGGACACATGGGACCTGTTGGACAACGCGGAGAAAAGGTTTGGTTTCGTATTTCGTTATGCAAGTGTCGCGTTTGGAAGCAAACTTTTGCTCCTAAAACCATTACGTGCTAATTATTTCACGTGAGAAGTTTAGAAATTGTACGAGAATGAATTTACTTGGTGACCATGACGAGTTTTGGTAGCATTCCCCTTCGCTTGTTTATTTTTAGCTCCACGGTCGATTTTTATGACTGTCGTTTCTTTCCCTCCCCTCCTTCCAGCAAAATCGCTCATTAGGGATCTTATATTATCACCTGAAAGTGCAACTTTGCATTTCTGCAATCACTTTTCTTCTATTCCAAGTCATTGTGCTTGTTCAAATTATCCTGGAATTAAATTAGTATGAGCGGTTTGGAGATAAGACGAAAGAAAAATTCATCCTTTACCGTACAATCTCAAGACACGTCATTTCACGTCCTGGAAAGAAAAATTGTCAAACGCACGTGCAAAGCGTGCAAATTTTATTGATAAATATGCAAATTTGTGAAGTTCTCCTAGCAGTTGCTTAACGGTTCCCTTCTCGTCTCCGGGCTTCTCCGCCTTCACATACAACTTACCTTCATTGGTTTCAGGGTGCACCTGGAGAAACAGGATCCTTAGGAAACTCGGGAAGGTCAGGTGATAAGGTATGTGACTGTTCTATTTAGTAAAATTCTTGAACTATTCGTTTAAGCTAAATACGTGATACGGCTGTCTAAGGAATATGAAATTTCAGCTTTGCGTATTTCATACTCTAGAAATTGCTGTAAGAGTTAGTTTCAAATACTAATGAGATCGACAATCATGTTCTCAAGAGCGAATTTCTTTGTAACACAGGGAGATGATGGAGATTACGGACCTATGGGTCCCCCTGGAAAACAGGTGAGTTTGTCCAATGCTCAACATTTGCAGCGTCTATTGTAGCGTTCTCGTGAATTTTTTTTTGTCGAGAATTTTATGATGTAATGCAACTCATCTGGTATTAATTGCTTGGTTTGAAACACAGGGTTTACGGGGAATAACAGGAAGAACAGGCCGACCAGGATCTTCAGGATTACACGTAATTTTATTCTATTCACGTTTTTCATTTCTTGCGAAATATATGTCACCTTTTCCAACTGACCTCAGTATAAATTTGAATCAACAGGGCGATGAAGGGGATTCGGGAATACCCGGTGAGAACGGATCTCCGGTAAGTAAAGTCTCCCCGATATTCGGCTAATTTTAAAGGCTTACAACTCAAACTCAAACGCAGACGAGAGTGTTTTTCGTTTTATATTTAGGGTATTCCCGGCAGCCCAGGAATTGCTGGTCCAGTTGGCGTAAAAGGAGCGCAGGTAGTTTACTGAAATTGCTGACTATTGTGTACGGTTTGTTTGTAGTCGGCGTCTCAATGATAAATGTTTAACGTTATAAATCTTTCCACACGGTGTTGATTCCATCTCATCTCAACGAGCTGCACTTTTTTCTTTTACTCCCTCAAGTGAGCTTCATCAAAATTACTCCAAAAAACAATCTTTTCATTCGTTTTCTCTCATTAAACTGCATTTTTAGGGAATGCCAGGAGAGGTTGGAATACAAGGAGAAGACGGACCCGAGGGACCAAAGGTTTGTCCCGCAAAGTCCTGAGATTAATGTTTCATCCGCTGTCCTTACATTATGGCGTTGAATATCTCAGTTTTGGTTTGTTAATAGGGAGGTCTTGGGCCAACTGGAGCAATCGGAGCGCCTGGTTTTAATGGACAACCGGTAGGAGAAACGCCCATAGTCTTTTAGAGATGTCGTCAAAACGTGATTTGGTCATTTGACGTGATTTGGAAGTTCAATCAAACACAACGGCAACGGCATGCACAAGCATCTCTGCAAAATGTCAACACTGTTGTAGTATTTCAAAATTATTCCCTCTCGTTTATGTTGTACAACATGGACGAAGTATTAAGAACAGGATTCCTATGAGCAGTTGTAAGTAAGACTGGAAAATGAAAGATTTATTGAAGCTATAGGTTCGTGTTGTCGTAAAACTGCAAATTTATATTTCGTGTTGTTGTTTTGCAGAATTCGTTAGATGCTTGACGGCACGTGCTGCACGATTTTTTTTTCACACTCTGTCAATCATTGTCTTGTTGTGTCCATGTTTGTTATTGTTTTCTTGCTTGCAAAAACAAACCTGCGAGAGATGAGAAAATCATTTTCGTTCGAAAAGGTGGATTTCTTTTGTTCAAAATGCAGACGACTGTTTTGAGGGCGACAGTTGTTCACCTTGTCAATGATGACAGGTGTCTTCATCGCTCGCTCTTATTCAGTTTCGTTATTTTTTAATCAATAAGTGTTTTTGGTCATCCTCTCTTCTTCCTTAAAATTTTCCTCAATTTAAACTGTGACTATTTCCACAGGGGCCGGGTGGGGAGTTAGGTGAGACGGGCTCAACTGGACCTCAAGGAGAAACGGTTAGTTTGAGTTTTTGCTCTTCTCTTCTTTTGTCTTTTTTTTTTTTCGTTCCGAGCGAAAAGATTTCACTTACTACGTGTTAAGACTCAAGTTCAATTTGTGATTTACTTCAAGCGTGGCACGACGATATTTGTAATTGACGCGAAACCAAGAAATCTTCCTCTCTCGAACGCCGTTAAGAGACACTGAATTTACTGAAAGCAGAGGAGCTTCCGTGTTTTATTCGTAAGGCAAATTTCAACTTGACAGTCTCTGCTGACTAAATCATCGTCATTGATCTCTCAAGCAGCGGCTGCCTTTATGGAAGCCAAGCTGGGATAACAAGTAACAGGAAGGGAAATTGACACAAGTAACTTTTTTGAGAAGACGACCTTTAAGAACGTATTACAAAAACCAATGAAATTGTGCGTTAAATTATGTAGTACAGGAAAGCTTTAATTCTCAAAAATATTTTTTTAAAGAAATATTTTTAAAACAATATTTAA
>BLAZ01000194.1:1467959-1470459 GCA_014633955.1 Acropora tenuis | reverse complement strand
AATGAGTTGATGATGTAAATCTCTGTCAAGGTTTGCCTTCAGCCTCGATGCCATTCAATGACCAGGTTACTCAGCAGACAACTGCGAAACAGCCTGAATACACGAAAACAAGTCTCGTCCCAGGGCGTCTTTGTAGAAAACATTCATATTGTAGAAGAGCACTTACATTTTTTAGCATACCAAGATCATTTCCCAACCATTTGTATCCGTCAATTCCAGTGAACCATTTCTTGTTTTCTGTTCTGAATACCTGGATCAACATATAAAGAACACAGAAAACGCTATTCAGATTTGGTACTTACATGCGACAAAGCTAAAAACAGAGTAAAAATTGAACAAAAGGTCATTATGGTTGGAGGTTAAAATACGTCACTCAGAACTCGTTCTTCATTGATAACTCTACGTCTTAGATAAAACAGAATTTACTCATTTAAGATTGTAATGAATTTCACCTGGTTTGCGTTTAAGGGATAGAGGCAAGTGGACCTTGTACGGCGCTCGCAGCGAACCTTCACTGCGTCCTTGATTAATCCACCATTTGGATCGATCCAGTAAAAACCTTAAAAAAACGAGAAAATGAACTCTGCCTTAGAAACCGCTAGGAACCAAAAAAAGGGTCAATCAGGTGGAATACCGTGGAATGTCTTTGATCTTAACAAATTACTTGCGCAAGAAAAAAGATAAAATACAGAAAAAAATACAGAAAGCATGCACATATATTCGTCCGAGATTCTCGCCAATCACTGACTTTTATTCCCCACTTTTTTGATAACGAGACAGACATTTTACAAAATAACTTGGAGGTTGCGAAAATCCCTTCAATTAGTCTTATTGCCCCAGAGCCAGTTGCTTAGTTCATTTTAGTTAATCGAGTCCGCTGCTACATGTAAGATTTTTATGACGATCACTTTTCGGATGAAAAAGAGAGAAAATAAATTTTTTCGTACCATTTGGCAGGTCAGGGTATGACATAAAGAGATCTTTACAAGTTCTTGCAGGAAAATTTTCCGTGCCGTTGGGGTTTTTAAGCATTGCAATCCTATCCTTTACAACGGTGTAGAAACTTGATAGCTGAAGAACAGAGAAAAGGAAATTTTGAGAAAAGCAATCACTAAGCTAGCCTTTGACTGAAAGTAAGACAAATAACTGTGAAATGAGCTTACCGGGTCATCGTGTTCCACTTTTTCCTGGGATGGAAAGAACGAAAGCGAAAAGTAACATTAAATCAAGCACTTATGAAAAATGAATTTTTTAATAAACTCATTCCTGGAAGAACAGTTGTTATTCTACCACATAGCACTAATGGCGAGATCCGGCAAAAATGACTTTTCCGGTTTCCTTTGACAGGATTCAGTGTCTGTTGTGCAAGTATGCCACAGCTTCAAGTATCTGTACTCCAAGTTACTCCATAACCAGTTCTTTAGTCAATTACGACCCCATGCCACCGCAGTAAAATATCATCCCCTCCTAAGTCATTAACTACCTACTACACTTTGTGCACTGTAACCTAGCAATGACGACAGGTTCTCTGTTGCTGTACTTACAGTTTGTTCGCTCCTGTACAAGTTGATGGTGCCAGTTTTCTCTGCTGTGACGGGAGGTTCACGGGGAGAATCATTCAGTTGACCGATTCCACCAAAACTACTTAAACCTGCCGATGACTTAAAAAAACAAAAAACAAAAAATAAAAACAAAACACGAAACAAAAAAGAAAGCTCATTTGAATTTAAAAATCGTGATCGGGTCAAACGTTAGTCATTTCGTGTCATTGCTAGCAAGGCCACAAGCACCTCAAAGGTTACAATATTGTGGACATTTCATGACTCTTATATAGTTCATATTTGGTTCCATGTTGGTATCAGCATTGGGCATTTCCTGTCCGCCATTCTTTTTCGTAGATACCTATAATGTCACCTTCTACAGCCCATTAGTAATGTAACAGATACAATATTGAGTCGAATTTGTACCTACTTACCATTAGTTGTCCAAGACTGACCTTTAAAGTGAAACATAATCAAAAGAAAAGAATTAATTAATTAATTATTTTTCAATCGGAGGACTACGTACCACGACTGATATGAGTGCAAGACTAACATGAGAATTACTAACACAGAATTAGTGCTTTTCCAACTTCATTACAAGAAAGATATCCGTTTCGAATCAAAACAAAACTGCGACCGAGGTCAGTGGGTTGAAGGTAATAATCCCTAATCCAAGTAATCCAAACTCCCGTTAAGCATTTTTCTTGATATTTTGGCTCCTTTAGTTTGATATGCAAAAGCTGGTTTAATTTCTTAATTCCTTCAACTAAACCTTTGCTAATGCACGTCATACAAGTGTTTGGTGATATGTGAAAATTGTTTCTTCGAACGAGTGGGTAAAAATGGAAAAAGCCACGAGGTCGCCACGCCCACTTGACTCCACTCATCCTAACATAGGTTAAGCTTACGGACTTCGAACTGACGGACGCTGAAGTTGTCCTCTGGGGGTCAGCTACCTG
>BLAZ01000194.1:1450459-1455459 GCA_014633955.1 Acropora tenuis | reverse complement strand
TCTAGTCTGTGTAGTTGAGTTATCGATGCTATACTGCGGGTCATTTTGACCACTTTCCGTAACTCATTGCGTCTTTTTTAATACATCTTGTTTAGTCTTCATGGGCATTTGATCATACATTACATGCATTTTGTGCAATGTAAATCAGTATTAAATTATAAATTATTATTATTTATTTATTTACTTACGGCTGGGCCTCTTTTACCCTCCACTCCACGATCACCGATCATACCATCGGCTCCCTAGGTAAAAAGTCAAGTGATACGCATCTCAAAGGTCATAAAACAAAGCGATTTTTTTCTGTGCTATTCAGTTAGTAGTGAGTGCGTGATGTATATAGATGGTTGCACGCACATCGACAAAGCGTGCCTAGCGCACAGAACGTGGTCGAACGTGCTTTGAGTAATGTGTAGTGTAGATGGCTGGGCGTGCTAAGCGTGTTACGTGTGAAGCGTTCGTTCAGAACCGTTGCTTATTTGACTCATTAAATACAGTTTTTTTCCGGCTTTCGTGAAGGATTCGTAACTTTTATTTTCACGACGTTTAAACAACCCGAGGGTTACACACACGAAGAAAAAGTAAAACGGAATAAGCTATTTAAACTTAAATTCAAATGAAAAAACAATAGTTGCAATAACAAAAGGAAAAACACTATACCCAATGGGAAGCTTAATTGAGTATTCCTGAGAAATAGTGTGCATACATTAAAGTTCAAATTGCAACCGTCAAACTTTCACTGAAACAATAACAACACTCCCACTTTTGACGTTGCGAAAGCCCGCGAATGGACCATTTTACAGTATATTATATTATAGTAATTTGTTAGACAGCTTTCGCTAGAAAGCGTTCACCACAAGCCTCGACCTGGAAATAACTCTTATCAACGACAATCCTCAACCAGACGAAATGATATAAGTCTTCCTTGTCTCACCTGGTCCCCTACAATTCCCTCCAATCCAGGCATCCCTGATTTTCCCTAAAAAGAAAAGTAGCAAGAAATTTCGTAAGAAAACCTCGAATTTATTCATCGCGTCATAGAAATTGCATGCACTCTTTTAACAATCATTTCGACCTCTCGGAGGATTAATTTTAAAGGATTAAACATTTCAGGCGCAACTAACATACCAGGTCTGATCTGTATCCGTTTCAAGGTACAGTATCACAGAAACAAAATGTTTCATCTCTATATTTTATTCTCAAAAACGTCCTATCTAAGTCAAAATGTCCTTGGCTTTATTCAG
This sequence comes from Acropora tenuis, assembly GCA_014633955.1. Taxonomy (NCBI): domain Eukaryota; kingdom Metazoa; phylum Cnidaria; class Anthozoa; order Scleractinia; family Acroporidae; genus Acropora; species Acropora tenuis. The sequence continues at coordinate 1,454,218 of BLAZ01000194.1, read as the reverse complement.
GTTTGTATACCTCTTGCTAACCAAGTTCGAGGGCCGCACTGTAAGTTAAGTAAAAGACCGCGTTTTTCTCAACTTCAATTTTTGGCCAGCGGGCTTCGCACTCGGGTCATAAATTGAAGTGGAAAAAACAAGGTGCCGTAATCTTAAGTGCGGACCAAGAAAACAAGGTTAATAAGATATCTACTATATATCTTGGAAAATGAGCACAGCTGGAAAGAACACAACGAAATCAAGCTGTCCATACTTTAGAAAACGGACAGCTTAATCAACTAATCAAGGCGCAAGTAGTACCTGAGAGATATCATAAGAAAATATATAATCAAATCTGAAGCTATTCGCACCATTTTTCCTGGTGTGCCATCAGCTCCAGATGATCCTTTTGGTCCCTGAGGAGAAAACGCGAAACAAGTTCATTTAATAAAGAACTCCTGATGTTTGGCTGTTGCACTTGATTAACAGGCTTGTTGGGCTTGAATTGAAACAGGTACAGCTATAGGCGAATCTTTGTTTACACTTTTTGTCTCATTAACATATGTTTATCACTATCTGATGACCCTAATGAAATAAAAACTCTGAATATTGAAAGGGCATAACAATTTTTAGCCTAATACATCGAATGGTTTCAGAGAAATTTTCTTCTAAAAGCTCGAAATTTTGCAGGGATGTATGGCTCATTAACTTTTTTGCCACCCAGCAATTTCGCAGTTTTTGATGGCTGATATTTTCCTTCAATACTGCTTTCAAAGAGCTGAAAATTGCACAAATTGCTCAACTTAATCAGCTCTTTTTACTCTTGCATTAAGCTCATATATACGGCCACGGCTTCTATGAGGTAAGCCGTATGCTAATGACGTCAGCAAAGATTCGCCTATAGACAACAACGCAAAGCCAAGATGCTTACCATAAAGCCATCAAATCCAGCCGAGCCAGGATTCCCTGGTGTCCCGTCAGTACCCTGGAAAATAATAATAATATTTATGTTTGAGAAAACTCAATAAGGAAAGCTTTTAACAGAGAAGGAAAACATCATCGTTTTACAGCTAATATCGGAGTTCATTTAGGAGCTATTTTCTATCCAATTTGTCTTGTTCAACTACCTCATTTATATTGTTAGGTACATTCACTGGTAGAGACGACCAGTTTGAAAATCTGGCAGAGACCACTGTCCTGACATGCGAAATGTTACCTTCCGGTTTCCGCCCGTCGCTTGCTTAAGCTCTCTAATACTAAACTTGAAGTAATTATCCTTGGAAGGATACATTAGCTCATGACGCTGAATTCTTAATTTTCTGTTTTAGATTTCCATCCCCGTTCATGCCAGTTTAAAGCTTTTAGACAATCAACGCACAATTTGGATCTGACGGATACAATTCGTCCTAATGATACCTAAGAAGCGAAATTGTATTTTGGAATGACGCCTTAGAAGGCCTCCCGAGTAAACTTCCGCTTGGCTCTTACCGGATCACCTGCGCCTCCGTTTGGTCCACTAGAACCAATGGGACCTTCAACACCCTGGAACACGAAAAACATAAAAAAAACATTACAATTTGGAGAGGTAAGGAAAAAAAAATACAACAAATTTAAATTGGGTATTTAAAGAACAAATACCTGTTTTCCCATCTCTCCTCTTGAACCCTGACCACCCCTTGGTCCTTGGTTACCCTGTGGTGAATAGTGAAAAAAAAGTGGCTTAGCGGTGTCACTCAATGAAGACGTTGCAGAAAGTTAAGAGGTGACATTTCTACGCAGCATGACCATTTATGAGCTCCTCTGTTTGACACTATGATAACCAGAAGTCGTAAAAGGAGGTAAAATTGAAGTAAGCTACACAAGATAATTGCGTTCCTTTACAAGCCAAATGTTTTCAGACGCCCGTGCACTCCGAAAAGTTCTACGCTTACCCTTTCTCCTTCCGGTCCCATCGCTCCAGAGTCTCCCTGTTTCCCGGGTTGGCCCTGAAGAATGAAAGAACAGTTAACAGTAAAAACTGCGATTTAAGTTTCGCTTCGATTTTTTTATCAATTTTGAGTTCTAAATGTTAATTTACCTGTTCTCCTTTCCTTCCTCGGGGTCCAGTATTTCCAGCCATCCCTCTTTCACCCTAGAGACAAACGGCACATGATGCACGAACGAAACAGGCTCGAGATCAATATGAATACAAAGAAAGCATTCAATTATTTCTTTGTGAGAAAAAATGATCCCAGTGATTATGAAACGTGGGCACCATATCGAGGACTTTTGCAGCTGTGATCGGATGTACAGGAACGAGTGTATAACTCAGAGGGCGTAGGCGATTGAGGCGGCTTTTGAAATTCTAGGGGCCACTTCTTTTATGACGATAATGCTTAATCGACGGTTGGACAACAACTGAGTTTCAGTTTTACTCGTTTCATGTGAAAGAATGATGAATTAGGGCTGAAAACAGTTGTAGAAACTCTTTCATCGCTCGTAAACACACAGGAAACACCTAACGTTTTCACTGATTAAGGACCAGTTTAACCCGACTTTGGACAAAGAAACCCCTACCTTTGATGGTTGACTCAGCAAAAACGAAAATTACTTTAGAGTAGGGTGACATTTCACTGGTGTCACTGATAACCTACCGGACTTCCAGGGTCCCCTGCGAAGCCATCTTCACCCATCATTCCCTAAGGAGAAAGACAAAAAGTTCAAATGTGCATCTTCAATAACCTCTTCTCATTCGTATGGAACAATAAATGAATAACTAGTCTTACAAGTCAAATACAACTTTTCCTCTAAGTCGTCGATAATGGCGATCCTTGCTTAAGTCAGCGCCAAAGTAACACTGAACCAAGCTATCATTCTGAAGTTAGGTGTTAGCATGCAAGCGAGTTGATAAAGGAACAATCATCACCGAAAAGAGTTGCAAAAACGTCGTTTCGAACTCTAGACTTTCTAAAGGGTAAAACACTCGAAACGCCTGCTTTGGACATTCAACTTCTATCATATTGCTTGATGAAACAAGATCATCATGGCCCTTCTGTTTCACTCTGCCTTGATGCAGTTTCAGAGCTAGTTTCTTTAGTCCGAATCATATCATCAAATACTCACGGATAATCCAGCAGTTCCCGCTACGCCTTGCGCACCTACTCGGCCAGGTCTACCCTGTTACAGAAAGACAAAGAGCCCCACATTAGATGTGAAAATATCGCTTCATTCTTAAAGCTAGCAAAACTAAGATATGTCTTGTTTACACAGAAGAAGAATCGTCCCGCTCAAGCGTTTTTGAGAGAGAATTGCGATTAACTACACCAATGAATTAATTGATGGTTTGGATTAGTTGCGTGATCGAATAGCTATCGAAATGCTTGGAATTTGTATCTTTTCCAGTGACTGGCTAAAATGTTCACGCCACATCCTCTGCAGAAGAAAGGAGACATCTACCACGACCTTATCGTGGTTTTTTTCTTGTGAATGTCGTTTGTTTGAATTGTGAAAAGCGCAATTTCGATAGTCTCCACCTTGCCTTATGTAAAATCCCAACCGAAATGCAAAAGTAATTCGCAAGTCGGGACATGTCTTAAAAGCGGAGAGATCCCGTACCTCTCTTGATACGAACTGTGATTGGACAATAAAACAGTTGAAGACTGCAACACAAACAGTACCCCTACACCTAATAACAATAGTCTGGAAGCTACAGGTCTGGAAGAGTTACACTAGTAAAGTGTTCTTACCCGATCACCTTGTTGGCCTTGTACTCCAGGAAAACCTTGTGTGCCCTAAAAAAGTTAAGCAAAA
>BLAZ01000194.1:1442918-1445389 GCA_014633955.1 Acropora tenuis | reverse complement strand
TGGGCCCTTCTCAGACTCATTTTAGCCCTCGCCTAGCGGCTCGGGCTAAAATGAGTCTGAGTCGGGCCCAAAACATATTTATGCCCGCGAACATAAACTCTATTGTTATATTGCATGGAAGCTACATCAACTTTTGAAACCCTAAATTCCAGGAAAATGGAACAAAGCACAATTGTTAAAGTTCATTTACTCCACTTTCTTTCAACACCAAACGTACCATTTTACTAATTGTAAGTAACAAGTACTATTTTTCCAAAGATTTCTTTTACAAATGGTTAACTAATGGGCCATTTTCTAATGCACGCTTTTTTTTTCTCACGGCTCACAGGAAGAACGTTTCAATAGTCAGTAGTGAATCTGAATCTATTAAATAAACCCTATTACGTGAGAGCAAAAAAGCAAATCAGACGAAAGGACAAAGTGATTCATTAAAATCTCATCTCGCGAAAGGGTGGAAAAGGGGGACGAATGATGGTACTACATGTACAACAAGGCCACAAGGTGGGATGTTCAGATAGTGGGCAACGAATTAAATTGAATTCATTACCTGGGGTCCCCGAGGTCCGGCAGAACCCTGTGACCCTGTTGTTCCTGGATAACCCTAAGAAGAGAGAAATCGGATAATTCAAACAAATTAACAAAAAATACATTGGTGGCAGAGTAATGAACGTCCATCAAAACAAGGTAACCGTGGTAAAAAGACTTGGTTTTCACTACGGCGCAGGGAAAGCGCGGCGTAAAGGAAAGAGTTGCACGGCAATTCATGCATGTCAAGTGAAAACGGGTCGTAAAACAAGCACAGCGAAAGACCTTTTTCAATCATTTGCGCGTATTTTGTTAACAAGCCCGCGCTCTCATGCTCACGCATATTCTTGCGCTTATGTTTGTGACGCAGTGAAAACTCAGGCGAATAGTTATCGGGTAAAATCTCAATGCTGCACTGAACCAGGAGATCTTCCAAATAACCATGAAGCCATAGTCTGGGGAAAGATTTTAACTATCGATAAATCCAAAGCTACCACTGAAGCAGAGGTATCCGACACTACATTAAGGCTGCGAAATTCAGATTTTATCTCGAACAAGTCTTGCCGAGAAAAAAACGTAAATAAAATACCCAAACATGGTAAGAAATTCGTGAAGGTCAAAGGCTTCTTGTTAATTTTCAAACTTACTGCTCCTCCATTTGCGCCAAGCCTTCCAATATTTCCTGGCTCTCCCTACAATAAGCGGAACAAAATCATCAATACTTGTGACGTTGATAATTTTTTTACTTCTAGAGTGTAGCTAAGGCAAGGATACATTTTGTGCCCTTTGCACTGTTTCCTTAGGGTTTAATACATGTTACCGGACGTCTCAAGCAGCCCTAAACAACACCAATTATTTGGCGAAATAGGTGAAGACTGACACCAACAACTACAACAACAACAATAACACAAAATGAGGGAGAAATGTGACATGCTGAAAGTCTTTTACTGAGCTTATCTTAAGTTCGCAAGATCTGACAGAGTTCCAAACATCTCACCAGTTCTCCGTCGTCACCTCGGTCTCCTTGCGAGCCAATATTTCCCTGCCGGCCGGTCGGGCCTCTTGCTCCGGGGCCACCCAAAGCCCCTGAGTCTCCGACGGGACCCTGTGAAAGGTGAATTTATCCGTCAGGAATCCCGTTTATCGGGAGCGGCCGACTTAAGCTATGTGAATAAAGAAGCAGAGTTATTTATCTATTCTTTGACAAGACAGAAAGTTACAACGGGGCTTAGTTGATGTCAGCTGGTCTTAACTAATTCTAGTCTCAACTGTCTGAGTTAAAATAATAGAAGGGCATTGGACCACCTTATCACCGGGATATCCCTGTAGTCCGGGTTTTCCGCGTGATCCGCTATTTCCCTAAAATGATAAAATCAAACATAAGTAAGTTGGTGTCATATATTCATGGAACTTTGTGAAAAATAGGTAAAGAATTAAAGAACGCTTGAGTTAAGTTGTCATATGTACGTTTGCAGCCTATCTGCAACAAATTTCGCTCTAGGCCGCTTTCTATTCCTAACTTCGAAATAGCTCAGTCATAAGGCAAGTCAGCAGAGACAACATCGGCACCTTCAAATTAGGTCATAACAAGCATAGCATAGTCTCCTTAACTTTAGCAACGGATATGATATAAAGAACTCGTTTAAGTGTTAAATAGCTTGGTTGACAAAATATCATCATTTCACATTTTTTTAAATTATTCCTTTTTTTTTTTCAAAATAGAGGGAGATGAAAAAACAGATATAAAATAAGAAAACTTATATAGCTCTACATGAACTGGAATTCACTCTTGCCAAAAGCAAAGCAAAACAAAAAACCGGGTAACCCAGAGCTGTAAGATCTATTTTATGGACATGAATTAAAGTGGACACGAATTAGCCGTTGTTTAGAAACTCACATCAGAACCAGTTAAACCAACGTCTCCTCTGGCACCGAGGGCTCCTATG
>BLAZ01000194.1:1430418-1435418 GCA_014633955.1 Acropora tenuis | reverse complement strand
GGTTCATATCAAATGAACTACACCAGAAATTCCTCCAATCTCAACGGTTCATAAAGTTCGCGTTGTAAAAAGCCAGACTGGAATTTTGGCAATTACAATCTCTGCTTCTGCTCTATGTTTCCACCGTCGTGCATACGTCTGCAATTTGACCCAGACGTAAAGCAATATCGAGATAACACACATGCAGTTATGTCACAAAAGCAAGTCTCCACTAAAGGTATCTTACCTGGCTTATAAAGATTAAAGAAGCACGCTAATTCAGCTTACGCGTTTTGGAATGTAACGAAAAAAGATACAGCATCACGCCAAAGCTCTTCCTTTGGATATCACAATAGATGTTTTGTTTTCTTGCAGTCGTAATTTATTGCCAAATAACCAATACCAGTATCTCCTGATAACCTTTATCCTAGAAGTTACAGTCATGACACACGATCGTTTAGAGTGACACCTCATTTGGGTGTGGCTGTGGAATTCTCACTTCCTAGAAAAAAAAAAACCGCTCTCAGCCCTTCGCGGCAACCGTCTCTTTACACTTTGAGTTGCACCGAGACAACCCAATATTTACACTCACACTTCTAGATCTGCTTGGGAATAAATATTTGGTTACTGCTGTTACTTGATGGAATATTTAACCGGAAAGATTGCGATTATTTTGTTAAAGTTTAATTCAGGCCCGAGTTGCTCGAAGCATGGTGAACGCTAAACTGTATTAACTGCCGAAACATATACATGAGTAGCGCTAACCATGCTTCGAGTCACCCGTCCCAGAATTGCAACAAAAAGTGTTAGAATTCATTTTTTTCTTTCCTTTTACTACGCAAGTACTTGCCAATACAGTTGAATAACCAGCAACTTGACTTTCTCCTTTTTTTTCTGTTTGTTCAATCTTATTAGGATTATATTTCTTGATCGAGCTACTCAGTTTTAGAACGAAAACGATCATGTTTTGACTCTGGAATAGAATCAAACGTTCATTAGCTTGTTTGGGGTTGATAATTGGCTCATATAACGGAATTTACAGAAAGAGTGCGAACCAACAGGAAGGAAAGAAAAACGGGCTTCACTTCATCCGGCTACAAAGACGACAACACGGACCTTAAACCCTTCAACCAAGAGTGGCTAACTTCCGTAATGGGAAACTACGATGACGGTGGCGACAAAGACGTAATAAATTTGCATGTTCTATCAATAAGAACCGGTGAGGGTAAAAGGCATGGCACAGGGCATGACTTGCTTAATGACATAATTATGCGGGATGTAATATATGCAGAATGAGTCAAACCAATAAATTTAACTTAGGAGAATGTGTTTTGGTAAAGAAAACATTACATTCCGCATCATTATGCTATTCCTCAAGTCATCCCACATGCCATGCTGGAAACTCATTCCTCCTTTTACCTTCACCCATAAAAAACACCTTTGTCCGCTTTGCACATGCGCGTGCGTTTTTTCATTTTTGTGCATTTCCAAGCCGTTTTCGTCGTATGAACGACGTGAAATGATCTCTTTTACAGTTGTGTGGACGACGCAAGCACTTGATCAAAATATTTTCAATTTCTCCTTTCTAACTTCAAACCGCTCATGACAATTTATCCCGGCAGGAAAGTTAGTAAACATTTTGCAAGCCGAACGACTTGGAGAAATTATTACAGAAAATCGAAGTTACATCGCTGTCCTTGACGTCGGTAACAATCGCAAACGAAAGAATCAAAATCTGAGATGCTTCATGAAATCTTACTTCATTAAACTTATTACAAGTGCTTGTGACAAATAAATGATTTTTATACATAAACGGTGGTTTTTTGAAAACAAGAGAAACAAGCGCAAAATAGAGCAATCAAAGCCTTTGGTGTCAGTTTAATAACTGAAAGAATAAAAAACACTAAGGGGTACCAAACTGCCCCCAATGATTGACAGCTTGGGTGCATTACGCCTTTCCCTGGAAGGTCTCAGTTGAACTTCAAAAGGAAAACTGCAGTGGCAGCTTGCAATATGCAGAAATGTCGAAAAAAAGAAAAGAAGTGTTTATGAGAAGCAAACGCGACCAAACTCTAAACCGAACTCTTCACCCGTGCCGCCAATATCATAAGCGGCCACGTCTAGTACGGGAAGACGATGGGTTTTGGGCGTGTCCACCTCTATGGTCGTACTACGCCAAGACCCGTCTTTTATCTGAAAATAAAGAGCAGAATGAGGATCAGATGCAGCTAGCTAAGCAGAGGTACTCCACCACTTATCAAGGACATACCAATCAAAATGAACCTTGGATTGAATCAGAATCAGACTGTTGAAATCTACCGCAATGCCCAATACAGCTTTTAGCTTTTTCGAAGGCTCTCACTGGAAGCCCGAGTGAACGCTAACTTAGCCTGTAGTTGCAATCCCACGGGAGGGAGACGTCCAATGAACAAACCATGTGATCAGTGTTGAGAGAAAGCGCCCTGGGTATGAGTCACAAATGCCGTATGGATATGCCAATTCATTAGGTTTTATTTTAAAAACGAGAGAGATACAGATGAATGAATGAGTGAATGAATAAATGAATGGGAAAAAAAAAATACTGATGGATGACTCTTTACCGCACAATCATTTGTAACAAGTCTCGGCTTGAATTTGTTGGACGACTTTGCATGTAGTTCCAATCCATTGATCGTGAGCATTTTGACTGACTTGATGACGTCATTGGACGCCTCATTGGGCCACGGAATCGAGTTTTTGCAGTGGTAGGTGATTCGCTGGTGAGCGCGGTCGCTAAGCAGCTGAAGAAATTCCAGCTGACTTGGATCTGAAGTATAATGAAGCTGAAATATAAGAGAAAATCAATCAGAGTTTTTAGCTCTCAATGAGAAATAATCAGTAAGTACTACAATGTTTAATAATAAAAATAATAATAATAATAATAATAATTATAAATATTTTATCGCCGTGATAAACCCGACAGGGGGTTTAGGAGAATACGACAACAATCTTGTAAATCATGACAGACTTTTTGAGTTTTCTCCTAAAATGCAGTCTATTCCTTATATTATAAAACAATAGTGTGGAACAGCAAGGAGTTTCACGAGAAAATATAGATTTAATGCTGTGATCAAGGATTGTGTTTTCTTAACATTCACTATACGATACGAATGACCGGACGTAAGCATTGTTTTTTGACCAATCGGAACGTACGTGGTAACTCGGTTGTTTCATAAATACCACTGATTAAAAATTTGACTATACGCTGGTATCCCACGTAGGAAAGCTGGATAAACTGAACTCGAAGAGCTACCATCTTTCGACGCTCTATCACTGAGCAATAGAACTGGACACCTGGGGAAAAAAAGTCTATTTAACCACTACAATTAATAGGTTACCCTGATATACACCGGGAATTGAAAAATGTTCGTACATTTTTCTCAGAGTAATTGTCGCAAAAGGGAATGAACCGGCTTCGCCATTACAACGTATTTGTCACGAGATTTACTAAGCTCACTAAATGACTTAAATTCTCACTGACTTTGCGTAAACCCAAAAGTTCTTTTCCAATCCATTTGTAAACGTCTGGACCACTGTACCACTTCTTTCTCTCAGTCATGTACGCCTAGAGAGTAAGAAGAAAACGGCTCACTGTTCATCTCGAAAGTTCAGTCTTTGAAAAGCCATAACCATCTTAAGAATACTGAGCACTTATTCCCAAATAGTGCATTTGATTGCTAAACAGTAATCACAGTGCCTAAAGACAAGGTGGTTGGTAAGAACGCAATATACAAGACCATCTAGATTGCGCTGTTTAAAGTTTGCAAACGCTGGTGTACTTTTTTCTTCCTTTGTATAGTTCACAAGCTTCCATTAGTTAAATACGATATGCAATTATGTCATCTGCGACTCTGTACCTTCCCATCTTCACTTGGATACAAGCACGAGGCGTTCTTTTGGAATTCGCAGTGAACTTCGATGGCATCGATGGAAATTCCGCCATTTGGATCAATCCAATAAACTCCTTCAAAAAGAAAAAATGCAAATATCACACAAACGGCACTAGGGTTTCTTTTCTTACAGAACTAATGTCTGAAGCAAAATACTTTTGAAAAAATGATAAGATAAGAAACCACAGAAGAGGAAAAAATAACGTTCATATGACAAAATCATTGGCAAAATGCGATAAAGGTTTAACATTAGCCAGGCTTGTGGAGTAAACTGATAGAAAAAATAATACCATAAAAGGTGCCATTTTTCAATCGATTTACTCACCACTCTTAAGATTGGGATAACTCATGTGGAGGTCTTTGCATGTCCTCGCAGGAAATTCTCTTGAGCCGTTAGGATTGCGGTACAAGTCAAGTCGATAACTTATGAAATCATAAAGGTCAACCTGTGTAATAAAAAAAGTAAAAAAAAACTTATATAAACGGTGACGAGAGTGAATTCAGCAAATATTTTACAGACATTTAGCATTTCTAAACCAAATTTCGCACTAATCTTTCCTCGAGTCAACAAGAAAACAATGGGTTGGCATTTGAAAGTAATGGCAGTACATTACCTGAGGATCAGCTTCTTCAACCTGTGAAACAAAAATATATATTTATAATTTTCAAGTTAATAATCTCATTTTAAACCGTTTAAACAGTTTTTTGGCACAAAACATGTATATGAGAAACACTCATAGGACATACCAAAGGATAATCGCATTAGTCAATACCCAAATAAAACAAATTCCAAGAGCAACAGTTGATGTAATTTTAAGTGAACCAATTTGTTCAGCCGAGTTTGGGTGGTTCATTTTCCGCATAAGCTGATTACACGAAAACAAACAAAAAAGCAATATCGTCCATGATTTTTTTTCTTCAATTTTTATTTTATGGTTCTGAGATGCCCACATTCCCTGTTCTGTGTCACGTTGAAGAGGTCTCACGCCTTAAGATAAGGAAGGAATTGAAAACTGCAATCTTGGACAGAATAAAATGAGAGTAGACACCTCCCTCTCCCCAAAAACGAAATTGGATGGGGGGTAGGGTGAT
>BLAZ01000194.1:1409723-1412223 GCA_014633955.1 Acropora tenuis | reverse complement strand
GCCATTGAGAGATGCTCGGTCATCATTCTTACAGCCACTTATTAATCAGAAGTATTCAAAGGAAGTTACTCTCTGCTCTAAAAATTTCTTTCTTAAAGTTACTCATTACGAATAAACTCACAGGTGAGCCAGTGACGCCAACTTCTCCCTTCTCGCCGGGTAGACCATTTGCACCCTGCAAATCAATAAAAAAAAAGACGATGTTTTGCTATATTGTTCTCAAGCTCATGTAAGACATGCACATAGTGATGATGGCGTATGCACCTGAGTTCCGTCGCCTCCACGCTTACCAGTCTTGCCTGTTGGTCCTTCTTCTCCCTGTAGGCAAAGATCCATCCAAAGATCAATCAATCAATCAACCAACCAATCAATCAATCAATCAGCCAACCAACCAATCAATAAATCAATCAATCAATCAATCAATCAATCAGCCAACCAATCAATCAATCAATCAATCAACCAACCAACCAATCTATCAATCAATCAATCAATCAATCAATTAATCGACCAATCAACCAATCATTCAATCAACTAATCTGATTCAATTAAACAATCAATAAAATAATCAATCGATCTATCAAAAATCAGCCATTAGTTCATTTGATCCATCAATCCATACAGTGATCAAACTATGCATGCATCTATAAATCTATGGAATTCATTGCTGCGTTAGTTAAACAAGGGTAGTTGGGCCTTATCTTATCTTCTTAACTACATATACTCAATTGCTGAGAGCATTTTCCTCTAAAAATAGTCAAAAGATCCTGTCGTAAACCGCTGTTTGTATTGGCACAAATATAGCTCTCTTGCAGTAAAATGACAGTAAAATTGATTGTGGTATGTATATGTAAACAGACTGCTGTAATTTTCTGTGTTATTCCAGCATTTTGACGTAAGAAAAATCATCATACACTCTCTCCTTTTACACCGGGCACCCCAACAGTGCCACGAGGACCAGCCACACCCTGGAAAGAAAAAGATGAGGAAGATATATGTTCATACATATTGCGAACAGCACTTTGGTAGCATTGCACATTGTCAAAGGGCATGAAGTTTAATTTGGGCCCAGCTATGATATGTGGCAAATGACCTGACATTGTTCTTTCTTTTTATCATTTATTTTAAGAATCACGCAGTAGAGTGGGAGGAATTCATCTTTAGATTAAAAGATTAAACTGAAAGCAAGTTAAATACTGTGAGGGTTCTCATAAAAAGCGAGTAATGATTGTAATCGGGTAGACTGCAGACCAGGAGTAGAATTTACACTGTATACTGCAAAACTGCGAAAAATTGGGACTTGATGCAAATTTTCCTTACGTTTAGCCCGGCAGAGCCCAGCCCACCAGTTTCACCTGGAACTCCCGGTGACCCCTGCAAAAGAAGAGAACACAGCAATTAATACACATATGATTTGGGCTGAAATGAAAAATGGTTAGAGACGTGCACTTTACATTTTCACCCATTTTCCCTTGGTCTCCTCGTTCTCCGTAGTTTCCTGGATCTCCCTAGAATTACAAAACAGACACAATTGTAAATCAATCATGATCGATGAAAGAACTCTCATTTTCACTTGGAATTCAGCTGTCAATGATTGTCAATGACCGGGAGAAAGGTTTTTCATCGTGGTAAAGTAAAATAACAATCAAGTACTCTCGATTGTCACATGATGTAGCAGAACTCCTGTCGTATATCGTGACGTCAGAATACAACCCAATCACAGCGCAACATTTGGTTTCGTAGCCAGCGCGCTATCACTTGAGCCCATCGTGATCAACTGCAACACTGATCTTTGGTAGTCTAACACAAACGTTTGGTCACCTGATCTCCTGCTTCTCCATTGGAACCAGGGATTCCAGCCCTTCCCTGCAAAACCAAAATTGTAAAACATTATTTCAAACCAACTCAGACTTCACCAATGTTGCTGTTTTTTCCGCTGAAGTTACGACGAAAAACCACGTTGTGCAGGACTTGGAAACACCTCGGGCTTATGTGCCTGTTTCGCTCGCTGTAGGCCAACGACCCTTAAATATACAAAAAAACAGCAACAACAAAAACTCAGAGTTAGACCTTATTTTAGTGAATTTTTTACTTACCCTCTTCCCTTGCCTTCCGCCTGATCCTGAGCTGCCTTTTGGTCCCTGTAGCGGGATACAAAGGGTTGACTTAAAAAAAGACTGAACACAACAACACTGGCCATTACGTGAGTATCTGACTATCTATGAAAAAGGCGCCCTGACTAAAGAAAAGTGAGCTGAGTTCCAAACTATGTATAGTTCTTAGCGGGAGAAAAATGGAGAACTCAATCAGCAACTGCCATCAATAGTGCGTAAACTATTCACAAGTGTGAAAATTTCACGTCGTCATTTGGCAGACTAAGTCAAAACATTGCACCAAAAAACGTACCGCAAGTGCAGCACGATTATTTTTGCTCGTGTAACCAATTAAATCGATGATTTGTAGGTTATCATTGCCGTTGCCATAGTTACCTCTTAAAATTCTC
>BLAZ01000194.1:1397223-1399723 GCA_014633955.1 Acropora tenuis | reverse complement strand
TTCTGAAATAGTCTGCTTAAGCCAAGGTTGAGAAGAGCGAATAAATACAAGAGTAGACAAACTCACTTGCATAAATTAACAAACAAATGCTTTACGTCTTATCAAAAAATTCAAATTTGTACGTTATGATGAACTTTTTGAAAGCTGTCCGCATTGATTTCATTGCTCTCAGTTTTAAAAAAACTTGTTCTTTGTTAAAGCAAAAAGAGGATTTTACTTGCACTCCAATGTCTCCGACACTTCCTGGTTTTCCTGGCAAGCCAAAAACTCCCTGAAAAGACAACAAAAATAAGTATAGCACACGAGGGAACATTTTTTCGTGTTTCAGATGCAGCTTCACAGTCAGGCATGAATTTCTTTGTGAACTGACGAAAGGTGTCCCTTCCAGGTGATCGATTTTATCATGATCAATCTCAGTTGTTTCCGACGAAAAGCAATCATTGTCAGAAGAGTCGAAACAGTGATATACAGAGATGCCTGCATGATCATGTAGGCATCACAAAGTGTCTCCCTGACCTGACCATGAGCATACGGCTATTCAGTATGTCACGTCGTGACGCTTATGTAAAGAAGCATGAAGCCATAAAGGCACGTATTAATATTCATGAAGGACTTTAAAGGAGAAGACAAACACTTCACCTCGTATCCTTTTGGGCCCACTTCTCCAGCCGTACCAGGCAGACCAAGCTGGAACGAAAAAAGCAGCAAGTATAATAGCAAAAAAGATTTGGTAAAGGAATCTGAAATGCGCACGACTAAATACAGAAATGAGATCATACCCGTGCAGCTCCTGTGTCGGGAACAATGGCGACTTGAAGCAAAGGTCCTTTTTCTCCCTGTATTCTCTAAATACAAATATATACAAACAAACTTTGATGATCCATGAAAAGATGATGATGACGACGACGATGATATTCATTGACGTACTGCCTGACAAGCATAGCTTGGTAAGATTGTATACAATAACAAACATCGCCTAAGTGGTCCTACATATTGGCGAGCGACACAAAAACGGAATTTGCAATTTACGTCCTCAACAAAAACGGTAGGGTGTTTTATGCAAGGACAACTTCGACGACAGTATGGACGTCGTCTGAAAACGCAACTTCGCGTCTCGATTATTCCACGTCAGTTGCGACTAGAAATTTTTTTACTCACAAAACCGAAAACGCTAGTCACTTTTGCATCTATACCGATCGCAATTTCCAGCCCTGTTATTGCGGAGGCTAAACGCATTCAGAACAGCAATTTTCTACTCCGTTCTATCATGTTGCAGTTATCACTAATAACTTACTTGTTGGCCTATCATGGATCCTGACGGCCCAGGAGGGCCTGGTAACCCCACAGCTCCATTTCGACCAACTCCACCGCGAATTCCATCCCTACCCTGAGAGGGAAGAACCTCAGTCAAATTATTAACTGTGAAGAAGTATTTAATAAAACTGCAATCGAAAGCAATGATTGAAAATAGCAATTCTTCCGTCTCATAGAGGTGACACAAAAGCTGTTTGAAGCACAGGAAAAACAAGATTGGAAAGAGGCAGTCTTTGAAATCTAAACAAGATGGTGAAGAATTTGGAAAAGTCCTCGGTTCTTGAAGCTTTCTATAGGATTTCAACCTGGAGAATTATAACTCATCACAGAAAAAAAAAGCAAACAAAAAACGCGAGGTTGATTCTGATATGAGTGTCTTTGCCGCTGGCTTTTGCCGAGGATGCGTTGACAGTATCAAGACATTCTTGGGATTACAACTGGAAATACGTCCACCTTTAGTCCTTGCGGTCCAGTTCTGCCGCGCATGCCCCGTGGTCCTTGAAGACCCTGTGACAAAAAGGTACCGTGAAACACAAATAAGAAAAAAACAAGGCTGATCAAACTGTAAAAGGAATAAATTTATATTTTTTTAGTCCAGTAGTTCGAAATGCACTACCTTTCCTCATCAGGGTATCACGCATTGCAAACAATAACGAGCTTAGGCGAGCGGTGTGTTTGAGTCACGGACGGAAACCGGAAGTGAACATTTTGCATGCCAGGACAGCGGTAAAGGTCATGCTTTATTTATAGTGGAAATGCACTTAGCTATCAAGCTAGTTCACAGGCACTCCACTTTTAATAATCTGAAAGAAACAATTTCAACTTAACAGAAACATGATTAAGAACCCAACTGCCAGGAGGCAACCAGTTGGCTATTTACAAAGCGCGGTAGAGATGAATCCGGGACAACCGGAAACAAATCGTGACCAGAGGTTAGAACGGGATTTGAACATAAAGCCAACACCCCAACTACTTCAACACGCCTCTCTCCCAGATTTTCAAACTAAATCAACCGTCTCTACGAGTGAAAAGATTCTAAACAATATCAATGCGGTGGTGTGAAGACAAGTTAAATAGGAAAACAGCTCACTTCCGATTGCCGTCCGTGAGTCAGAAACTCTGCGTGCTTAACCTCCCTAATGATGAAGAAAGTTGGTGCCTTTCGAAATATTGAATAAAATAATTA
>BLAZ01000194.1:1387223-1392223 GCA_014633955.1 Acropora tenuis | reverse complement strand
CTGGTATAATAGTCGTACACAAATTATTGTACCATGTGCGCGATTTGAGTTACAGTGGTCAAGCTTCAAGCAATTGTTACAGATATATATATTTATATACTGTATATATTTATGTAAAGGTATATAATTCGCCAGAAAAAATATTAAGAAGATTGGCGAAAGACTGCTTCCTGTCTAGAACATTAAAGTCCAGACTGTGAGTTGTCTTTGATTGAGGCGAGAGACAAAACGCATGGCAAAATAAACACGCTCGAGCTAAATTTCCCGCGCTTCCCTTGCGTGACGTGTCCTCCTCGTCTCGCGAGTGCGCGGGTATTTTTCCCTCCCTTTTTCTCTCGCCGAAATTTACATATCCTTTAGTTTGGTCTCGCAAACTAAGAAATTTCTGCTTTGATGAAGAAGAACTACTTTAGTAGAAAAAACAAACAGGTCCTATTTCCACAAAAAATTCTTGCTTCATTTCGGATGTGGAGATGTCGAAAGGAGATATATCAATAACTGGTAGGGCTTCCGTTCTGTTTGAGTTGAATTCCAACACAGTCTGGTGCCATTTGTTATCTAATTTCTGTCAAAAAAAAATTAAACAAATATCAATCACAAATCTCTCGTAAAACGAATTTCCTATTTCAGCGCAAATTCGACAAGATAGGGTCTTTCATGAAATAACTAAATAACAACTTTTTTACTCCTTGATACTTCATGTTCACGTCAAGCAAGAGAATATGAGGTAGGAGAGCGAATTTCCCATACATGGCTCTTTAGTAATGATAACATTTTCAATTTTCATTTTACCACAGGGTCACACGGCTAGTTATTTATAGAACGCAACCCAATTGGTCCGCCTTGAGGCCGTGAGGAATGACGCCATTGCGATGCCACGGGGCCGATAGCACAATAAGTAAAAACACATTGAAAATAATTATCCCAGGGCACAGGGATTCGCTCCCTTACTTCATATTCTCTTGCGTTAAGTCAATTGCCAATCACACAACCACAGCTTAACAGGTGAATGTAAACTAAATGATAATAAACAATCATTGGATGAAGTTGAGCATGATATCATGAATTATCAAAACCGAGGTCTGTGCTATCTGCCGAAGCGAAGGCTGAGGCAAATAACCCAGACACGAGGGTGTGATAATTCATGATATCATGCGAAAACCGAATTCAATAATTGTTTTATTATACATTTTTCACATAATTCATCCTCAGAACAGAAGCGTTCAGCCATTTTGTTCCTCCTCACTCCAAGGGGCTTAGTAACCAGGCAGACGTTGAACTTGACATGATAAATAAAAAAGCAGATATTAAATTTATCATGTCAAGTTCACAAGCTATTGTGAATTGATTGAATGCTCTCGACCAATCAGATTTTTTATAGTGAGTCTGATGTATAATAATGACAAATATGACGGAAATGATAATTTTTATAATAATAACAATGACAACATGTTGATTATAATGCTAACAAGAAATAAAGGCTCCCTTTCGGTTTCCAACATTCTTATTTACCTTGCAATCGTTTCTCAATACCATAGTCTTTGTACCTTGCGACTTCATCAGTTCTAGTTCGTTGTCACCTTTCACTTTTATGGTACGACCGCTGTCCTCGTTTTCCCAGGCTCGAGAGTTGAAGCAGTGGTACGTGATGTTCTGTGAAACCCGTTTGCTTAATAAGCGCAAGAATCGCATTTGCATGGGACTAATGTCGTAGTTTATCTGAAACAGGAATGGATGTGTTGAAACTGAACTACAATTAAACCAAAACTAGATATTAGGCGACTAGTAGTGTATTTAATCGATAGTAATGCAGAGAGGTACACTTTGGTTCGTACAATCGCCATATATCAAAATTGGTATGAGGGCTCTTTCGAGTTCACTTGAGCCTCTATTTCAAGGCGAGTTTATCAGTTTCCATCCACATTAATACAATGCCGCACTTAGCCTCGCTTTGAAAGAGAGACAGAAGGGAACTCGGAAATGGTTTAATGCGCAAAGTGATGAAATACAAAACTCAGCGTTCAGATGTCAAGAAGGACGCGAATGCTAAACCTATCCATATTCAGAAAAATATCACATAGTGAAACGAAGCCGACAGATGTGAGATTCACGGACGAAGTAAAATAAGAAAGCAAACGACAGCACTCATCTTTCTCAAAGGAAATCCACGCAATAACGAAGCACTCGTTTTTTACCTTGTTCGTTGCGCATTCAATTACGGTAAAATGCAATACATTGTGTTAATAGGTCGTGAATTTGAGAATTCGTCTTTTCCATTCATTTTTCTTGTATCTAGACTTTGTTGTTGCGAAGCGAATGTGATAAATTACAGGAAGTGGGTGACACTTCACCGTGCTACATAGCTGCGTTTGACTGCACAAATCTCGTTTGCGATCGACGAAAAATATGCTGCCGAATGCGCTCTTTCGTCATCCATTCCAGCAAAGGATCTTTGAAAATTGGATCAATTTTTACTCACGAGTTGCGAATTTTCAATACTTTCACTCATCCACTGTGATGGTCGCGCATTCGGGATGGTAATCTGCGAAATGCAACAGCACATTATATAATTATACGAAATGGGAGCCTCACAGCTTTAATTAAGGATAAAGGAACAAAAATTTAACCTCGGCTCTGGGGCACTTGAGTAGTCATACATGCAAGGATAAACGGTCCGATAGCGAATACTGACTGATTTTTCATTTTCTTATTCTTTTCAATAATAAAATTTTAAACGAAGCATTCAAGCACGCCTCTAAGAGTCGAGGAAATTACCAGACCTGTTTCTTCTCTGCTGATATACAAGTGGATCCTCTTTCAAAGTCACAGTAAATGAACTCTGCGTCGCCCGCACAACCTTCGTTTGGATCGATCCAATATTTCCCTGTACAGAAAAAGAGGAGAGGGAAAGAGGATACTTTTAATAAATTAATGAATTAAATATCGTTAATGAAATCCAAACAAGACGATGCTGCTCCTGTCCCATTCCATTCCTCATTTCATTTCCTCTTCCATTTCATTATTGGCTTTATAAGACTGAATTTTTAGCTTCAAAATCCGCTCATACTATAAAACGCATGAACAAGAGACCGTAATGTTTTTGATTGGCGGTTGTAAGAGTAGAAGACAAAATAATGATAACGATGACGATAATACTACTACTACTAATGACAATAATATAAATAATAGTAATAATAATTATCATAATAACAATTCATTAATTTAGATAGCGCTTACACCATCAAAGCATATTCGAACTAAAGCGCTTTACGACATTCAAAAATTGCAAAATTATAATTTAAAACAGTAAAACATGGGTGAAACATCACCACACAAAAATCAAATTTTGGTCTACAATTATCGAGAAACAAATTATACAGATGTCCAAGATCGAAGCCAAGAGTTGCAACTTCGTCAGAGAAATCTCTGCTTTCAAATGGCTAGTTCCCTGTTTACCAAAGATCATCAAAATCTCCTCATTCTACATGTTAAGACACAACTCTTATTTCATAATTAGATCTATCATCATACCTATTAGGCAAAAACGATCAGGCGAAACTAATTAATGTAGAGATTATTGGCATATGGCAATTTTCAGCCTCCAGTTTGCATTGATTTTTATCAGAATTTCTGTCAACTTAAGTTTTTTACCAAATCTACTCACCACTCGGGGACTCAGGGTGTTCAAGATAAAGGTCCCTGCAGGACCGAGCTGGAAAATCTCTAGTGCCATGTTGTGTTTTGTAGAAATAAATAATATTACTAAGACTCGTCAAATATTTTATCAGTGTGTCGCTAAGTTCTTCCTACAAAAAAAAACCGTAAAAAGCGAAGTCAGTCAGTTACGGTTGTTGTAAATAAGAGGAATGAGCCATACACCTTTCTCTTAGTTACATGGTATTTGCAACTAGCACGGATGTGAGATACTTCTTTGCTAAAATTAAATCGACTCTTATATTTCCAAGCGTTTTCTGCCAAAGCTTCTTCAGATAGGAAACACTTCGTACAACGTTAATTCCCAAATAAGGTCAATCTAAAGTAGAAGCGGGCATTTAGCGAGCCAATCCACAAATTAGAAACGAAATATCAGCGTTGCGAGTTAAACGATTGGTAAAAGTAGTAGTAACCATTGGTATACCTGTGAACTACTATCGGTTTGTGACCCGGGTCGTCTTTGGGTTTTTGAAAATCCCTAAATTGAAAAACAAAATGAATCATAGGAAGAGGTGTACTATTGTCGAAGAAGGCGTTACATTGCATAGTGTCATGTGCATCTTAAGCGAATATCCCTCAGGCAACAGCACTAAATGTCGCAGGCTACAGAGTCAACACTAACCTACATTAGTATCACCCAACTAGTGGACTAATGCAAATCCTGCATTTTGATTGGCTACGCTACTAGGGGTCTAATAGTAATAGTCATCGAGTAGCGAAATTCGCCGGTTTTTCTTTGGTTTTTTTCCCCTAAAAACTATTTCTTCAACTTGCATTTGCTAGCCTTATTATTGCCTTTTCTGTCCAACTAGTTGGGTGATACTAAAACAATTAGACCCTTCGCCCTCAAGGGCCACGGATCAATAGCCCATTCGGCTTCGCCTCATGGGCTATTGACCCGTAGCCCTTTCGGGCTACGGGTCTAATTGTTAAATATCATACAGTTGCAAAATCAGATTCAAACCGCTTCGTTTAGGCATTACAAGGTGTCATATGGTATGAACTTTATCTAGTACTGTTTGGTAAGGGTTCTCTTCCCACTTTGTGTCTGGGCGACGCTCTGTGACGTATACAGAATGTGACGTAAGGAATCTCCTTATATCTGTTTATAAAATAACCGTCGCACCACTTCCACTGGGGGTAAAGGAAGGCAGGACTCGTTTTCAATTTTCCCTATTTGTAGCTGTAGTCAGCAGCTGAGGACGCAGAACAGGTACCTCTTTCGCGGAGTAGAGTCGAAATCCTGGACCTTTGTTTGGGCTACCGAGTATCTATCCAATGATAAA
>BLAZ01000194.1:1382223-1384723 GCA_014633955.1 Acropora tenuis | reverse complement strand
TGTCTCCCTGAAACAAACAAGAATTGGGGTGAACAAATAAACCAACACGAGTGAAATGGATGATATAGGTCAAATTCGAAAGGTTTTGTTGAATTCACGCTTCAAAATGTCTCCAAAATGCGTCTACCATCGACCCGATGGGTCCTGTTTCTCCTGTGTCTCCTTGCGTTCCTTTTATTCCCTGCAAAATATCGAGAAAAAGGTTATTCTTGATGAGGCCCTGGTTATAGCTAGCTGGCAACACTTCCTTCATCACACCTATTTCCAGGATTGGAAGTAAATAGATGGGCGCCAAATTCTGTCAAGATCTTTCGTTCCGGTGCAATTATGGAGTACTTTGCGCGTTTTGAACAGTGTGAACGATATCGAAACGCGAAATACTTAACAGAAGCGCGCAGTCATATTTTGAAAAGACATTTTTCGTGACCGCAACCTTACGTCAGAAACTCTTTCATAAAAAATATAGTATCAACAAGACATTCAACCTTCCTCCGTAACAATCTTTTCCCTTTTATGCAATACTCTAGTTGTTTGGGATGACCTTCGATAGGTAAGCCAAAAAAAACGAATCAATACTCATACATCTGATCCACTTTGTCCTCTCTCTCCAACGCTTCCACGTTGGCCATCATCGCCCTGCAAGATGCCACGAGTCAAGGGAAACAAAACAATCACGGCTTTATTTCGCTCTCCAAAGCTCAGGTATCACTTAGAAATGGCAAATGGTGAGAATTACAACAATAGGTTTTTATTACAGTTGAGCCTGCGGGCAAAGGCTGTATGAAGACGAGGCTTATGGGTAAATACAATGAAAAATGACCCACAAGCCTTGTTTACGTGTCAAGACCGCTAATAACTGAAATGTCAGTCACTGCTTGTAACTCTTTTACCATTTTCACTTCGCCAAGCAAATAAGAGAATATTTATGTTCACTGTTACTTGAATTATCCTTACCGTGTTGCCGGCAAAGCCAATTTCTCCTTTTTCTCCTGGTTCACCATCGAGTCCACGGACTCCAGTTGCACCGGGTTGACCCGGTTGCCCGCGATTTCCGTCGTCTCCCTAATAAAAAGGTATTGCAAGGTGAACCGCAAGCCACTAAGCTCTACCCAGCAAGAGATTATATCTGCCTCCGTAGCAGAAAGCAAATGAGCGCAATGCAACTCCCTCCCCTTCATTGAAGAGAAACTAGTTTATCGCAGGGCCACCCCCAGTGGTACAACCCCTGTACCACCGGGTGGAAAAAATGAAGTGGCTGTGGAAACACCGCGATGACAGTACAGTGGAACCCCGCTATAACGAACCCCGCTATAACGAAGACCCCGTTATAACGAACAACATTTGAAAGCCCGGCAGAATTTCAGCAAAATATATGGAAACAAACCCCGCTATAACGAACCCCACTACAACGAAATCCCCGGTCCCAACGCAAAATTGACCCTGCTATAACGAATATTTTGTCCTTTCGCTCACAGTCAGTAAAAACGACATGATGATACAAATGGTTGATAAGCGAAACGCATCTCTTATTGGTCAAGATGGGGATACTTTGACCTTCAAAGCTTTTCGTTATTTAAATGTTGCTGCTGACGTGCAAGTCTGTAGACTGTTTTGCGTGGTGTATATCACATCATTACTCAGCCTGGTTCAGCTTGGTTATCCCGCTATAACGATTTTTTTTGTTGTTAACCAGATAATTCGTTATAACGGGGTCTTCGCTATAACGATGACCCCGCTATAACGAACATTTTTTTCGGTACCGTGACACTTCGTTATAGCGGGGTTCCACTGTAATAAGTTTATGAGGAAGTTAGTTACCGGTTCTCCGGGCTCTCCATTTTCTCCAGGCTCTCCGTCACTCCCTGGAGTACCCTGGAAATATTTAAAGGCGTATGAGAGGTTAATGAAATGAATGATTCATGAAAAAATGGAAACTCGACAACTTGCACAAACTGTAGAATATGCGATGACAATGAAGCAAGCTACAATGTCAAGCCACGAGACAATTAAGGGATAAAGCTGATTGCGTACGACGAAGTACAATTGCAATTACGGAAGAACGTACCCTTGAGTCTTTCGAACTTGGCATTTTCTCGAATATCTCCTATTTGCCTTGTTTCTGCGGAGGGCAGAGCGGGACCTGGGAGCTAGGTTGGAAAAATGCCTGCTTTCAACATGTTTTGTTTATGCTTTTTGAACAATACAAGAAAAAGCAACTTACAGATCGTCCCTTCGGACCTTGACCCCCTTCTCGTCCAGGTTCTCCAGGGAATCCCTGCAACAGGATATGAGAGATAAACATAACGAGCTCGAGTTAAATTAATAAATTTCACTTTAATTGCGATCACAAGGCTAACAATTTGATACCCTGAATGAGTGAAACATTCCACAAACTGGGTAGAATAACTGAAACTCATACTTTAAACTGCTGAGTAACTGCAATTATTAAGTCACCTTTTTGATTAGCAAACTGTCAGCAATTAAAATTCAACAAGGTCGA
>BLAZ01000194.1:1359723-1362223 GCA_014633955.1 Acropora tenuis | reverse complement strand
ACCTCCAACTTGCTACCCGGATTGTATTTGACTTAATTCTAACACAATTAACAACGTTTCAAGTTGAGTAGTGCACTTAACAGAGCAAGAAGCTCACGATTGGAAACTGAAATCAAACATAATGCAATCGTCTTCAAATACAAAATATAGGCTTGTTGCTCTTTTCGAATGGCCCATTGATAAAAAAAAATTGCCCCCTAAAAACTGCTTCCTAGAAAACGAAACAGAGAGAAGCAAACCAGAAACTAATATGTTGGATCCAAACCTGTGTTTAGACAGATTTTTTGTTCGATCATTATGTCCGAACCATAATGTAAAATTTGGTCTAACACTGTCTGATGACTAACGCAATTGCAGCACAGAAGACTGTGATCTTGGCTGACATTACATGGGGCGAGGCAGACGTCAACCACGTCCTCAATTTGATCGCACTATGATAACAATCTCTCAAGGTTTGCATTTTTTCTTTAGTTACCTGGTTGCCGTTTTGACCAGTAGGTCCAAGCTCTCCCCTTGGTCCTGGATCACCCTGGAGAAAAAGTAATAGAGTCTATGAGAAACCTCATTGATGAATTGCAAAAAAGTCTTATCGGAAAAAAAAAGAAATAGTTTTGGATCAATACCATTCCTTGTTCTTGAAAATCAATGATACGGGTAAACTGAATTCATAGCAACATAAGTTAACTCACGTCAGGTCCTCTGAAGCCAGGGACGCCCATACTTCCTTGTGGGCCCTAAATAGAAAGAAACACTTTCAAATAACTACTTTATATTCCTTGGGCCAAGTTACTCCAAAGGCAATCGACGTTAACACCATACCACGTTTTGCTGGTTTAGGATGCCCTAACCATGTAATTTAAGCTTTGGTTAAAAACCCAAGGACAAAAATGTTATGAAATTCCTCCTTGGTTTGTAAGTTGGTAGTTTCAAAGGTTTCTGCTACTCTAGGATTAATCTGGTCAGGGTTTATGTCGTTGTAGTCATAAATGGCCTATAGACTTCTTCTACGAAACATTGGTTCCATGGTTACAGCTTTACCGGGTCTCCTGGAGAGCCCTTGACCTCGATGAATCCAACGCTTGGTCCCTTAGAGCTTCCACTTGTTATCTGAAATGACAATTTCAAACGATCCAAAATAACAGGTTACTGAAGAGTTGAGTCATGAATCGAGCCAATCTTGATAGCTAAATTTCTAAATGAACCGTTGTGCAGTGTTGGTGAGAAAGAATAACCCGAAAATTCCTTATCAAACAAGCTGATAAGCCTAACATTACAACCATTACAAGACAATGAAGCTCATGTTTCGAGGGTTAGCCAGCCTTAGTCAGAACGAATATAGGGATTGGGGGTTGCGTTTGGTTTGTATACGGAGCACAGGAGCTATGCCATTGGTAAAAACATGGAATCGTGAACACAAATAAAATATCAATAAATACACGAGAAGCGTTCATTGATTCTATATGGTTCAGGGTGCCGAGTTGAAAAATGAATATTTGTTCAAGGTTAAGTAAGCTGTGCTTTCATAACTCCCCCTTTGATTTCTCAAAAACACTTGTGCTTCCTTTAACACACTTATAGGAGTATCAAGGAGACTCTTTTCTTCGGCCATCGGAGGTTTCATAAGAAAAACAACACACAAGGTGGTGATAAATATTGTGAAGCAATGCAATTCGAATTATTCGACTTTTTAAAGCCCTATCAAAACAAGAATACACATCAGCTACTGCTGATCACATCAAAGCCACGAGACATACTATGAAATGGGATCATTTTGAAATTCTCGCGTCCGGAAAAACTGATTACCACTGCAAGATAAAAGAATCCTTGTTTATACAGGAACTTAACACAACCCTAATAAAGTAAACACCCGCATAAAAGAGCAAATGAGTTAAGAACACCAGGCTGAAATTTGGCCAACAGAGCCCCATTTTTATGAGAACAAGATCAGCCTGAAAACTGTAACATGATCTTATAAAGTAGAAAAAGGGTCCTAATTACAAAACTTGTAAGTTTAAAGCTGCTGTCAGATAACTACAAACTGTATCAGCTGTCAAACTGTCTTGTTTTGTACGGTGGCCCAAAAGGGACATGCTGCAAGTGAAAAAGTTGCTGCAAATAAAATAAAGTTGCTGCAAATAAAATAAAGTCGCTAATTATAAATTTAAGAACGTTTTAAGAACATTTTGAGGCTGATTTATCACTAAGCATCCTATAAATAAAAACTCAATCTGCCTGACCTATGAAATCGTGTGTTCTTATATGCAGTTGTTTACTGTACTAATCTAATCAGTGACAAGTTGTCACTTTATTAATATGTCACTGCTACTTTAAGCCACACCCAGATCTCTTGCTATTTCTATTGGTTAAAAAAAATGACGTACACTTTATAGATCGTTTTCACTGTCACGCAATAAAAATATAAATCAAAAACTATCCAGTGCAAAAAGCTACGAAACTGTGATGTTATAGAAGTCAACGAAATAAGACACTTGTCCAAGTT
>BLAZ01000194.1:1333174-1335674 GCA_014633955.1 Acropora tenuis | reverse complement strand
CGACGTTACCTCTTGAAAAATTTTAGGCTAACATTTTAAGGCTTTTCCCTGGAACCTGACAAAAATACAAAGCAAATTTTTCTGTTTTCGAGCAAACACATGATGAACGAATCAGAATTCCCAGCTTACTCGAAGAGCGGGAAAACTCGCGCGTACAAGGTGCGATTGCTTTTGGTTTTGCTTCTCATTGGTTGAAAAACTGGCGCAATATTTTTTAAGCACACCTCTAAGAGTAGCAAACGCAATCGCACTCTGATTCTTAGTGCAACTTTGAACTTACCTCCACAAGGCCTGGTGTAGCAAGGGGCCTCGAATGAGCCTTGTCCTCGACAGGTCCTTCCCCCGTTTGATGGAGGGGGGTTGTTGCATTCTCGCGTCCGGGTTCTTCGCCCTCTCCCTCCGCAAGTAATAGAACAGCTGCTCCATTGCTTCCAGGGACCCCAGTTACCGTCCACTGCAACATAAATCAGCAGAATTTTCAGTATATGATACGGTAGTTATTAGCGCAGTTATCAGGCCTAATGGAACTCCAGCCCTGACCTCTGCGATGCCAGTGCAGCGCTCTATCAGTTCATGAGTTATGCGTCCAACATCAATAGCTACATCTTGAGTAGCGCTAATAGCTGAGAGGATCATACACCGAAAATTCGTTTCCATCCGCAATGAATTTCATTTACTAACATCATTATTAGGTTATTCAAGTGTTATGATCATACTAAAAAAGGCTTTGAACCTCGAGTCGGCTTCTTGCATGGAAGAGAAGGCAATCAAATCTGTAGGCAAATTTACGTACAAGCGCGCAGCTACAATGTCAGTGAGAAAAAAAATATAATATGTGAGGATTAAAAGAGCTTGTGTTTTAAGTTTTATTGTCTTTACCTGCACATGGATTTGTATTACAACTCATCTCTTCCTGGTCCTTTCCAGGACAGGGTTTCCCGCCATTTGAGGGGCGCGGGCGGGAGCAGCTTCTGTAACGTATCTTGGTACCTCCATTACATGTTCGTGAGCATCTACTCCAGCGTTCCCAAACTGACCACTGTCCATCCACTGCAAGAGGAAGATTACACATTATTTTTGAGTCTTGTAATGTCTCGTATGAAAAGAAGGGTTTTCATGTCGGTAAAGTTCGCAAGCAATTTCTAGCTGTGGAGCGCGACGTGCTTTTTACGTTAATGATTCGGGAGACCTCTGAAAAAAAATACGAGTGCTTTACGAATTTCCGATAAGCAGTTCGGATGCTCTACCAACGCGCTACGGAACACTAGAGGGAGCCAAACCAGGCCCAATAGGGCCAGCAACGTCTGTAAGGGCGACAAAAACGCAAGTTGAAAAATAAACAATTTGGAAATGGTGACTATTTTGCTTCTTCCTCGTATCCTTTACTGTTGACAGAGCACGCTGCAAACGGACTGGTAGAAGCGCCGTTAAAGTAAATATAGAGAATAAAAGATTTATTATTGTGTGTTCATGTTGTCGTTAAAACTTTAAATTTGGAAATTTCACGTTGCCATTTGGCAGACTGCGTCAAGGAATTGTACTAAAGTGCGTGCGGCACGTGCAGCACGATTATTTTTCCTCAGTCAACCAATCAGATCATTGTTTTCTGGCGTCTTCGTCGCCGTTGCCATCGTCCTTGCTGTTAACTTTTTTGGGCTCAGTGCATTGAATGATGCAATTGATAATTCGATCAGTATTCCTTTACCTGGACAAGATCCGCGGTAGCAAAGGTAAATTTGCCGACTTTGCCCTGAACACTGAGCTCCGCCATTTGAAGGAGGGGGCCTGGTGCATGTCCTGAACCTGCGCCGTATTCCTCTCCCACAAGTTACTGAGCATGCGTCCCAACGGCTCCACTCAGCCCAACCACCACGAACTAGAACCGAGAAGGAACTGATTAGTCATAAATACTTAGGGTGCGAGTATTAAATTGTAGTAAATTTTGATAAAGACGCCTGACAGCTATCGGAACTGTCAATGTCTTATTTTCGCGCTATGTTTAAATGAATTTACGAAGATTCATTTCGAAATCTCGCCTAATTAATTTCTTCAAGGAGCTTATCAAAAATTTCTATGCAAGATACGAAAGGAAGTTGTCGGAACTCCGTGTATTCTGAACAAGAAATGTTCTTTCAGTGCAAACCAGTTTGATCATTGATTTTTGCTCCTTGAAAATCATTTCCTTTTCCTCCTGGTTCTTCTTTGTCTCTGTTTACCGGTAATGTTTTGTATTTATCTACAGATACGATTTTTCTCGTCTTTCCAGTTTGAGATTATAACGATTCTTATTTCTCGAGGTTTTCGTATTTAAAAGACAATAGCACCTTTATCCAATAAGAAGTTGACCGGTCATCACGGCTTAACAGTAATTGGGTTTTAAGAAAGAAAGAAAGAAAGAAAGAAAGAAAGAAAGAAAGAAAGAAAGAAAGAAAGAAAGAAAGAAAGAAAGAAAGAAAGAAAGAAAGAAAGAAAGAAAGAAAGAAAGAAAGAAAGAAAGAAA
>BLAZ01000194.1:1318462-1319666 GCA_014633955.1 Acropora tenuis | reverse complement strand
AGATTTTTTACTTGTGCTAGTTGAAGCTAGAAGACTTCGCAAAGAAATTTAATGAAAATCACGATATAACGTTAACGACAAAATGCCCGTTTCACATTTTAGCATTATTTCGTCGCTGTTAAGAGCATGCCCAGCTCAAAACAAGTCGATCATTTTTCACTGCTAACAAGATAAAATGTAATTTGTAAGAGGAATTTCCTAAATGGCTTAAGAGCTTCTAGAGGTAGGAACGCTTCAGTTTGAGAGACATCCTCAAGTAAGGTTAGTTCATATCGTTTGCAACTGTTAATCTTTCGTTTTAGGGTTGAACTTCTGTGAAACTCTTTAATTAAGCAACCCCGTAACCGTGACTAGATGATCGCAAGGGTCTTTTGAAGTCCGCATTTTGAAGCATAACATTTAGCATTATTTCTACCAGTTCTCTTTTACTAGTAAACGTAAGTGTTGATTGCTCATTAGTTCCCAGATACTCACCTAGGTAGCGAGGTTTTACACAATTAAGAGAGCAGCCGCCATCCGAAGAACTGGGACAGCACTTTGTCCCAGACCAGCAATTTGCATCGTTTATACACCCATGTTCAGTCCGTGGGTTGCATGTATCAAAAACGAGCGTTTTATCAAGTACGGGACAGGTTGTTCTCTCTGAAAAGAAATCGACAATATCAAAACACACAAAATAGCTCGTTTGTGGAATCGAACTGATCTCACTGACTGAAAGTAGTTAGAATGAGCCTCAGGTTTGGGAACCTTCTTGTTTTTTGTTTTCTTTCTAAACGCATTCTTTATTTCCTGATATGATCAATCATGTGTTTTCATACAGTCGTTAGAAAAACAAATTCGAGGAATTTGCAAAATATTTAGAAATGCATGCCGGGCTATGCGGGCAGTTAGACTTTTCTCACTTTTCCGCGAATTGTCACACTTTTGCGCTTTTATAATTTTTGTTCCCTGTTTCGTTATTCAGAGGTTAACTGAAAAGCTCCAGTTTCTGAAAGCATGCGGCGGATAGACTTTGAAGATAATGCAAGAGGGCCTATCGATGAAAAACACATGCAGGGAAACGTCTGTCTCACAATGTTTATTCTCTCGACAGAGAGAAATCAGTAGACCTCTGAAAGCAAGTGGTGTCATTTCGCAGCTTGTAAACACTTGCAGGGCTCAAGGTCACCAAGGGAAGCCGGGTTCGAACTAGCCACGAATACGT
>BLAZ01000194.1:1234629-1237129 GCA_014633955.1 Acropora tenuis | reverse complement strand
TAGTGCTGTTTTTAAGACAAAACAAATAACTGTATACTCACTCTCATATTCAGCGGAGAAGGTCCAATAGGTTCTCCCCCATTAGTAACATTGAAAACCGTACCGGGTGGCCCAGGGGGACCTCGTCTTCCAGGATATCCTTTCACTCCCTTTGGTCCTTCGATACCTGGTAGGCCCTTCAAAAAAAAAAACGAAGAAAGAGGAAAATGATGTCAAGAAATGCGCGCAATTAGATATACACACTAGCGCTTGATGGAAGAGTAAAATTAATAGCCTTCCCCGCAGACTGTCTTAGGGATTCGTCACGCGTTCCTCACCCACGTGAGGAACGCGTGACGAATCCCTAAGAGAGTCTGCGGGGAAGGCTAAAGAGTAAACTGCTAATTTACAACGAAAATTTGATATCAAACCAGCTGATAAGGGTGAAAACCACGAATGTCCAGGATTGAAAGCGTCAGCAAAATTTTGCTGGCATATCTCGATAGCAAGTTTAGCAAAAAATGAGTACAAGAAAATTGCCAGCAAAATTCGTTAACAAAAGTAGGAAATACAGCAAGAATAACAAATATAGCAAGAGACAGGAATGATAAATGATAAATGACCACTTTTGCTGTTTGGTTGATTTTGTTGAAGCTTCCCGCAATTAAGGAACTTCGTTTCAATCGTTATTGTTAAAATTTTCATCACAATTTGCTAGCAAATGTTTGCTAACGCTTTCAATTCTGGATATATCTGGTGAAAATGCCACCGCAAAATGAATACGAAGCTCACAGAATGAATAGAGGGATAATCATCTTAAGCTTGTTTCATTTTCGTGTTTTCCTTACAAACTAAACTTTTCATTCGTTAACTATTTGCAACAACGGTTGTTAAGGCCATGGTAACTGCATTTGTTTACACGAGGGGAAAAGTTTGGGAGACAATTCTGGGGGATGCTGAGACGCAAGCCCATCGAGGAATACTCTGTTACAGAAAGAAATAACAGAAGGGCCTGAAAAGAATTTTCATCCCTTTAAAATCAATTCATAATGACTCTCTAAAGCCTTTTGCGCTGGAACGCCTGCATCCCAGCCCCATTGCAAAGAAAAGATATACAGACGTGTGACCAAATCTTGCAAAGGGCCTATTATCACCTGTCTGTCACAGGTGTGCGGGATGAGCGCAATTGGGAATATGTAGACTTAAATAAACACCACAAATAAGAATGATAGTAATCTCCGTCTCGTCCGATTTAGTCGCGAGCAATTGCTCTACTTATTGAGGAGACTACAAATGAAACTGAATCACAACAAATCAAATCAAATTTTAGTAGGGGAAAACCGGAGTATCTTGGGATTAACTCAAAACCATAACCCTATTATGACCCTCACTAATTCCTCATGGAGACAAACAGAAACATCCGTACTTTAACTCCGGGTTCTCCCTCCGAGCCTTTTGGACCAGGTACACCTTTTTCCCCCTGTAAATGAAAAAATATAACAGTTATTGACGAGATGACTCTCCTGGTAACGCAATGCCGGGTGGGAGAGGTACGGACTGAGTAGAGAGGAGAGAGAGGGGTATGCGGCGGAGTCGAAGATCGCAGTAAACGAGAGAGAGTTGGAGAGAGGTGCAACGACATGGTCCCGTGTAAGAAGTCATCCACAGCCTCCATAAATTAAATTGTTCAAAGACTTCGGCGATATTTTCCCATCAAACGCGACAAGGCGCAAGTGGAAGAGAAAGCTGCGGGAATCTGGATAGCAGGGTACGGGAACACGAGCGATCTGCCCCCTACCGCCCACAGAATTGGCTTTCGCTGGGAAGCTAAAGCATGCCAACTGCCACGGTTACCAAACGTTGTCAACGTAAACTTATCAAATTTGCACTGCCGTGTGTTTGATCAAGGAAAAGAAGAATTTTTGGATCGCAAGATTCACTGAACTAGGTTCGACCTTTGTTCGAGAACATTCGGATTTTTCCGACAATGCCCGACTCATTATCGATTCACTGTTAAACATATAGTTTCAACCTTTTCGCTCTAGTGCTGGTGAATAATGTAATCTATTAAGCGTGAGAGCAAACCTTTTCCCCTTTCGGTCCTGGATCTCCAATCTGTAAGAAAAATGCGGTATAATGAATCAAAAAGTGTTTTATTTTTGATAACACTGAAAGAAAACAAGTGCAATTAGAAAAAATAGGCAGTCAATGACTGCATGTAGCTTACTGGACCTCTTATTATTTAGAATACCGTATTTAACCACGCTGGGCCCGAACATTTAACAAAGCAAACCTTTCTGTAAAATACTCGAAAGAATACTCCGTCTCCGCGGAAGTCTCTAAGATCGGGGTATACCTATCGAAATCGGCAGAGGTCGTTGTGGGCTCGGAATCTATTATGAAAATGGTTTGAACCCAGGAGTAACATACCTTGATTGAAAAAGATCATCTGGGTGATTGGAGTCCTGAGAAGGACTGTTGTTATTGACTGACGTTTCGACAACCTGTGCGGAAGCCATCT
>BLAZ01000194.1:958892-962545 GCA_014633955.1 Acropora tenuis | reverse complement strand
GGTCTATAAACCGTAGGCCCCGTCTCACAACCCTTCAGTGTTCACACAACCCAGTAGGATGGAAAAGAATTCGTAGAGCGTAGGGCATGGAGCTCCAGGTTTTGTGGTCAGGCCTCATTTCGTTCATTCACATGCTGAGTGAGACCGCAAATGAACTGATAGCGCCTGCCAGCGTCACCTGTACATGCTGATGTCCGATCTCAAAAGTGCATTTGAATATGTTTATAGAAAATATAAATTCATTACTACTACCGTTTTACCATTACCAAGACGACGACGATGATGATGAAGGCGGTGACGACGATGATGATGACGAGGACGACGACAACGTTGACGACGATGATGACGACGACGATGATGACGAGGACGACGACAACGTTGACGACGATGATGACGATGACGAGGACAAGGCGATGATACGACGATGACGATGAAGACGACCACGATGATAATGACGACGATGAAGACGATGATGAGGACAAGACGATGATGACGACGAAGATGACCACTATGATGATGACGGCGACGACGACGATGGCGATGATGATGACGATGACGAGGACAAGGCGATGATAACGACGATGACGACGAAGACGACCACGACAACGATGACGACGATGATGACGATGACAGCAATGTTGATGATGACGATGTTGATAATTCAACTTTATGCTTTGTTTTCAGATTCTTACGTCAAGCTGAATCTCGTGCGAGGATCAAAAATCCTAACCACCAAGAAGACACGATTGATCAGGAAAAATTTGGAACCGAAATTTGAAGAGGAGTTTGTGTTTGAAGTAGCAGAAGATTTGCTGGATCAGGTGAACCTCGTGTTTCACGTCAAAGACAAATCACTGATTGGACGAAAGCGATTAATAGGTGAGCTCTGTGTAGGATGCCAGGGTGTTGGGCAAGGGCTAGCACAGTGGCAGCTCATGGTTGATAAGGAGGTAGTTATGTGGCATCAACTTGAGCTGTTGAACATTGTTCCTGGAAAAACTGATTTGCAAACCACAATGGCGTCTTTGCAAGGCTGGGACACGACGTCTGAGGAGGAGAGCGAGGAAGAGGAAGGGGGGATGTTCACAGGACTTTTACCCGGGGGATTGTTCCCTGCCTCCGGAAGTAAATCCCCTCCAAAGAAAAAGAAATCTAAACTTTCGAAAAGGGAGGCGAAGCTTTGATGATTCGGAAGAAAGAGTTACACTGACCATCGAAGGCAGTTTCATGTGGAAAATAATAATAAAGAAGGTGCTCGAAAAAGTGGAGGATTTTATCTCAAAGGACAAACGTGTGACGATGGGGAAAATCTTGTAACGAGAACGACAAGTTGCAAGTTCTGATTAACATCCATATTGGAGGATTTTCTTGAAACTCTCTGCTCGATGCCAGACAGATTACAATAGACGGAGATAAATGTGATACGATGCCTGTACGAAAATTGCGAAAACGACGCTAAAATCATCATTGCAGTAATTTTTTAGTGGTCCTCTCACCACGTTATAAAAAGCGCCTGTAAACAACATGAAAATTCTTGATGTAGTCAGTGAATGAATACACTTTCGATATGCAAAAGCTACCCACAAAAACAAAAGTGAAGGATGCCTATGGTTGTTCCTGTCATTTTGCTTCTATGATTAAAATGGGATTTTAAAATATAACTTTGCACTACTGCAAGTATTTCGCGTTTTTCCATCTCGTAACAGAGAACAATAAAGGGAAAAACTTGGGTATTTTAAGAAACGATTGACATGAACGGTGAGTCATTCGACTATCAAAGTTGCTGTTTTGCAGAAAACGATACATAACGGTACTCAAATGCGTGGGTTGTGTGCAGTGTTGTGACATTTTAACTGTCATCAAGAAGTTATCCAAAAAGCTGATATGTTCGATGCACTCACTCAACTCCGGGAAGCAAGAATGTGATCGTATTTCCACGATTGTGGTGGACGTTTTAGTTAGAGAAGTGCGCATGCGCAAACAAGTTACCAAGAACACTGATAACAAAAATATCGGAACCAGTAAGTAGTACCTCTAGACGTGGCGCTAGAGCGGCGTACCATGACGAGTATCCCCGAGATTTCGGCCCGCGGGTCGCTTATACTGTGAGCTAAGTTTCAGGTACCTGTCGGCCCCCGATCAGGGAAGGAGGGAAAGAAATGTCCCTTTCATCCACCCGCTCTGTTCACACCCTACACTAAGATCGACTGATGATGATAATACGTACAGGAATTTCCGTGTATTTTAAATGCGGATAGGAAAGAATGAATTTGAACATGACAGAGCTGATAAACGTCTGCGCGTGCGTGCGGTTGACTCTTTCTGGCGCGCTTTCGATCGTTTGATCAATGAAAGTTTGCTAACTTGAACAACGTTGTTCTTGCGGCTGATTTCCTGGCGATTATCACTTTTGACAATTTGCATGAACGGATGGAAACGTGGCGCGAGAAAGCCAACACAACACTGTAAACATTTCTGTCAACACTTTACGCATTGAGTCGTGCACGAAAACAAATTTTTCAGAAGTTGTACACCCTCTAAACTTTTCGAAAAACAATTTTCCCATGTTAAAAGCTAGACCAAACTCTTATATTTTCACTGCCGACCTTGTTTTTTCACTTTAAGCACAGGTGGTTTTTTACCCGCAATGACGAGCGCGCACTTGAGCCCACGTTCGAGGCTGCAGGGCAATGACGTAACCATTTGCGTTTTTCAGCTCTGCTTTTGATCATCGCATTTTAGCAACGACCTTCTCACCGTTGGCCTGATAGCTCAACTGGTGGAGCATTGCACCGGCATCACAGAGGTCAGGAGTCCAATCCCCGTTCAGGCGTGAATTTTTCAGGCCTTTGTCCCTGCTGCACAGCATTAAAATGCGATGATCAAATTCATTCACTCAGATCAGTTTCTAGATATATATACAAACCTGTTCCAGTTATTTTTTTCCATGACATACATGCAGGTGTCTCTTGGTACAGCGTATATTTCGCATTGGCGCATGTGCTGTTGTCGGCTCTGAGGTCAAGAGCCATTTTGAAGTCCCATACCTTCTATCATGCAGGTTAGCAATACACGACATTTGCCTTAGTTCTGCATTCAGGTACGAAATATTTTGTTTGTCGAAGTAATATACCAAATACAAAGAAGAGTGTTTCATCAGATATCCAATTCACTGAGAAATGGGTTGAAAACACGAGGAGCAGCCGAGTTTTTTAAACCAACTTTGAAATGTTTGGATATCTAATGAAACAGTCTTTCTAGTGTTTATGTAGCTTCTCAAACCATTAATAATTGTTGGAGAAATTCAAATCAAAAGTTCACAGAATTTTATGATATTTAGAATCACATGTCCAAATCTCCTTCGCGGTTTCTTTTGTTTTCTAGTTATGAATTATTAATGAATTTGAGAACCTGTTAGCTCGATCTGAAAACTCTTCCCCTGGCTGTTTTCACTATACTGCGTTTGGCCAACGAAAAAGCGTTGTCCGACACGTAATGTCGGCTATCTTGCATAACGGCGAAAAAAAAAGCTATCATGTAACGGTTTTTCCTGTACATTTTGCTAGACGGGAAAGACAGCTTTAAACTTCTGATTTTTTTTCCGACCAGAATGACAATTGCAGTTACTGGTATTGAGCAATTGACAAGGCAAT
>BLAZ01000194.1:936392-943892 GCA_014633955.1 Acropora tenuis | reverse complement strand
TGACTCACAAATCTAGATACGAATAGACTGTCCTCTCTATTCCTTGAGCCGCTTGTCAACGTTTGGATAAGATCCTCATATCTCGAAAGACTAACCAATGTTCTCTACAGTGTATATGGCGCCAATTTAGAGATGGACTGTCTCGATTTGATTTGAGCTGCGAGGAAACAGCTTCTCCTTCAGGTAACATTTGAACTTTTCCTCCTCACAAGAAAGCATGTGACGTTTTGCAAATTCAAATGCAATCACGTTTTTGCTGCCGCATCAAACTCCGCCGTTAAAGGCGCGAAATGTTGATTGAAGAACTTGTTTGCATATTATATGCCTCTGTCCGTGTTTAAACCTCAAAGTATTCCCGATTTAGTGAAACAAAAATGTTTCATCTTTTGAATTTTAAAGTGGCTCGATTTACCTTCTTCCTATGCCTGCTGACCGAAGACTAAAGTGCTTATTTCTTAGTTAATATCAGAATTGTCAATTCCAGGGAAAAGTAATGACAAAAATGCTTTTCTCGACACTAAGACAAGAGAAAAAGTAGTTTTCCTCCCGTACAAAAATGCGGTTTTAATAAAGGTTGATGTTCAAGTATTCATTGTTGAATTCGTACCAACGCAACCTTCCAAATTAAAATAAGTTGAACTTCTAAGTTGTTCTCTACTATAAACTCCAACCCTAGAATCACTGATTCAGTTACGTGACGACTGTAAAGATTTGAAACTTCAGGTAGATATGACACAGTAAGAAACGGACAATATTCGCAAGTGACAAATTCGATGATAGATTGACTGACTATTCAAGGCGTTGAAATACCAGAGATCGATAAGAAATGGTTTGACTTCCTCTCCGCCAAAGAGTCATGGTCGCTTAGCCATTGCAAGGTAAACTTAACAATTAACAGTTTCGTTTATAAGTTCCGAAGTGGCATTTGAATTGGCAATTATGACTTGACTGCGACACAGCTGGGATAATCGAATGATAGAATTCTAGGCGTTTCAATTGTTTTGGTAGGACATATATTCGTTGAAGAGTTTCTAAATGAGGATACTTCAGCTATATTAAACTTCTTTGTGCTCTCATCTACACGAGCTTCAGAACTCTCTTAAAAGGGTATTAGTAAAGCTGCATTGAAAAAGGTTCACTCTGACGTGGGACTAACGCTCCAGTCAGCTTCGCAATCTCTTTGCGACGATCACGAAAGGCAGGTAACGACTGATATGAAACGAAGGGGACGTAAGTATAACTTCTGTCAGGATTAAGTTATTGGTGATGCAGAAACTGTGTATAAAATTCTAAAAATTCTAACTCTTACCTCGCCATGTAGGTATAAGGAAAGTTCAGAAACGACGGCAGTCATGACCACGTTACCAAAAATGATTTATTTTAAACAATTTAAAAAGCGTGCCTTGTTTAATGCGGGTGCTGCACGCCTCATGCACTGTGAACAAAAACGTCAATTAGCCAAATGAATGTGGATTTTTGTCAGAAGTAAATGATTCATTCTTTCCATTTACTTCTAAGACCGTTGTTAAGAATCCAGGAAAAGATTCTCAGTTTTAAATAAATATTTCGGACACATTGTACAAGAGATGCCAAAAAGTTTCTTTTATGTTCCCGTAGTTGTTTCTTGAAATTTCACTTGGTCAACTTGAGTAATAACGAAGACTTTATTGTAATTACTTTCTTATGAACCAGGATATTGTTTCAAGGCTTCTGTCTTTCCTGTTGTATCAATGTCAAATTAAATTGCTCCATGAGCGAGTATCCAAGTGGATTTAAAGTTATTGGAGAGGTTACCTCCAATTGCTGACGGAAAACAGCAAACATCAAGACGATGTTTGACAATTGAGATTTTTTCTCATTTTTCTGCGCGAAATCCTTTGTGGAATCGGACAGCTTTCGCTGATTTTGGGCAAGCAACAAATTTCGCTGTTTGCTTTAATAAAAAGGCAAAACTTAAAATGTAAATCAATACAAAGTAAACAGGACACGGAAGTCTCGCTTCCGGGTGGCTGGAGACAGGCAAGAAAGCCATGCTATCTATCTTTGCTTCCCTTCCTCATGTTGAAATTTTTTTAATAGTGTAGATAATGATACCAAATTGCAAGATCTTCAACGGTCAACATCCCAAACAAGTTCTCAACAACAAACTGAGCGTCTTATCCCCGTATTGAAAAACCTGACGCAAGGAAATGCTCGGTGATAAGTTAACACTACGTGCCCATTTTTTTTTCTCAAGAACTTCACGGCTTGAAAGACTGCGCACGCGCAAAAAGAGTACCAATAGAGCAGTACCCCTGCACGCAGTGCCAGAGCGTCGTACCAAACGATGTTCTCCGAGATTTCGGCCCGGTGATCGCTTTTGTGAGTTTCAGATACCTGTCGCCAGGCAGTGAGAGGAAATGTCGGCCCCTAGACCTTTTGTGACAGATCCCTTTCGTTCACTCAATTCGATTTACAATTAGTAGCAATTTCTATATATGCTAACAGGGTTCTAGTTATTTCCTACATTTGGTACCTTCAAATGTGTTTTGGCACGGTGCAGATTTGACAATTACCATGCGATCTTGCAGAAACACTCATCTTAAGATTTAGGGCCATTATTTAAGTCTTGTTTTGTTCCATATGATGTGTGCTGTTGAATACTGGCACAAAAAAAAATGGAATTTTAAGCATGGGCGTTGGCTAAACAAATGTAACAGTCCATTTTCTCGTGCCACCCTATTAAAGTTTATCCTTAGCTAAATGGCCTTGTTTTGTTTCTGTTTGATTTTTGTGTTGACACGTTTGTTTTCAAAGCAAAGATTAATTTTTATTTGCAATTTCAAGTCCTTTATTCCCTTAGGTGCAATCTAAGAGCACCGAGGTATCTCTATCGTGTCAGCATTAAATTAACAAAGAAACAATAAAGGCGTGCTAAATTTTTTTGTCACTTGTCAAAGTCCTTTCATTTCTCGAATATGAGGTACAACCGTTATATCGATAATCGAGAGAGCTTAGTTGTCATTTTCCGTTTCTTAGTTCAATTGATGCAACTGCGGATCAGTAATGAATGCGGAAAATGTTTAAAACAGTTGTAAACGGCTGGCAGACTTGATTAAATCGATGTTATGGTCGATTAATATGGAATTTTCTTGAGACAAAATTCCTGAGGTAAAAGTGTAAATAGAGAGGAGTTGTAAGCACGAGTGATCACGGTGATATTGCACTTCGATCAAAAGTAATTGCTTATTCCACCACATCTTAAAGAACTTCAACTTCCCAATTTTTCCATTTTTCCAGATTTGGTGTTAGTTAAAGCTGTTTTGTTTCGTTCGCATGCTGAAGTCCAGCTGAGCCAGTTCGCTCCATCGTTTCTTTTTTTCCGCATTCATTGCAAAATTAGACAAGTGAAACTTGGCGCATTGCGCGCCTTTTATGATTGGTTATGTGCGAATGTTTACCAAGTACTTATTGTGTTCAAATTTTGTCGCGCCGCTGAGCAAAAGAAAACGTTACGCGTTTTGCAATTCAAATTAGATTGTGTCGACACAAGTTGTGGCCGTTAAAGGAATGAACCATCGGAAATAGCGGATAGATTTAACTGTAGAGATTTCTTTGCGGCTACACAACAAAGAATTTGCTATGATAAAGTTTTCGAACTTTCAGACTGGCGGGAAAATATTTTAGCTTGTGATCATGTTGAAAGCGCTTTATCTTGGACATGGTAGGTTAAAGAAACTTTTATTTTCTATTAAAGTATTTGGAAAAGGCTTTGCAATATTATATTATGGCAAAAATTTGAAAACAAGTGGCGCAAATGTGTGGATTTTATCACTTATCACAAGGAAGTTTGGTCAATCTATATGTCAGCTCTTGTACAAAGCTGAAGATCTGTGTACATTTAGCAAGTTAACAAAACAACCAGCAATTTCAGTTTTGAATGTCCTTGGCGGAAACAATATTTATCATGAGGTATATTGCTTTTCATTTTCATCGCAGATGTGAAATCAAAGCGAGATGTTTTGTCGTTTACGTATTCAAGTGTAAAGGAAAAAGACAAGGACATTATTAATAGGAAATTTAAGAATCGAAACCCCTGGAATATCAAATTGACAACTACAGACTGATGAATTGGTAAGCAAATTGAGACACCAGGTGCTATTTAATCAACTGATATCAATTTTTTTAATAATTGTCAAGAATGTTGTTTTTTTTCTAGCCTCGTATTTTTAAGGTGGTGTTTAATAATCCGCTTTTGCTAGTGAAGAAATAGGTGATTAGCATAGATTGACTTCACGGGCGAGGTAAAATTGCTGAAAATAAATGTTACTGTGGTTTCTTGGCTTAAGACCCCGTGTTAGGGACGTAAGGGCCAATTTAAAAGATTCTCGCTAAAACAGGATGGAATAAAGGGGCTCTCACGAAGCCCATGATTAAGAACGTAACAAACCTTCCTTGAAGATTAATCTACAAAGCTGATGGACGTTTTTAGCAAAGTTCGATGCAAATGACTGGGGTTGAATTACTGGGGGGAAATGGGAGTAGAACATGGGAGGCCTTGAAAGGTCAAAGGAGGGTTGGAGGTCTTCTTTAGTAAAAGAAAGAAACTTTCATCTGCCACATTTTGGTATTACGTTTGAAGAAGAGTCCTGAATTTTTTTAAACGATCGAAGTGGGTACCCCAAAAACGTGAAGGGTATCAATTTTTTTGGGTCAAAAGCATTTTCACCTCCACCCCACCCCCCACCGACTTAAATAATGACTGGTCCCTAATCCCGAACGCGAAGCAGGTTTCATTCAAAACAACCGGCGAGATGGTGCAATAAACATAGGCCCGTCTTGTTCTTCGGTGATTAAGAAACTTCTGGAGGAAAAAATTACCAGGTTATGTTCATCGGTGTTGATTTGACTCTTACATAGTGATCGTTTTGGCTATGACGCAAGCAAAAACGCGTTAGCGTGTTTCGCAATTCGTGCCTGTTTCTCACAAAGTCGTATTTGCACTTTCGATAAATCTGAATATCCTTCACGATATTCTAATATAATTCTTGAAATGAACAAGAACCCTATAGATAAAGTCTGAATTGGAATAAATGAACAAATATCGAGAAAGCGGAATGGTTTTCTTGTTTTTTTTTTTCTTTTTGGTACTCAATGAGATCTGACTTTTTGTTTACTAGGAATGTTATTTCTTCCTGTGTGATAATCTTAATAGGCTGCAAACAACGTTAATTTTCCGGGTCAAGTTTTTCGTTTCTCAAGTTATTCCCTGATCGCATTGAAATCGAGGCGCAAGGAACTTCGGAGTTGAATACGTTAAAGAACTATTGAAATAGCAAGTTCAAAGTTCGAATAAAATGTTCTGATTCTGATTGATTAATGAACAATGACTAAGGAACATTTTAGGATCCTAATGGTTAAGTCGCACTGGCGGCCAAGCGGAAGAATTCGGGTAATTATAACATGATGACATGGCATTTGTATTTCTCTACGTGAAAATATCCAGTTAATGTAAGATTTTTACGACCCACTTTTTAATCCACAAAACTACCTTTTCAAGGCTAGACTGAAAGTAAGTTTAAACGCACAGATATGATTTGCTGGCTATTTGTGTGATTGATCCCAAATTACATTCCACTTTCATAGGCGTAGCCAGGATTTTTCAAAGGGGGGGTCACACTGTGTCAAAGTGAGGGTACTCGTTTGTTTTGACATTTTCAAGCTGCAACGTCATGGTATTTTCGCCATCTGTTCTAGGTTATTTGGTTAAAAAAAGGCTTGCAAAAGGGGGGGGTCACGGGGACCCCAGGACCCCCGGCTGGCTACGCCCTTGACTTTTGTTTAGTCCTCATATCAAGGTTACTAAGGGAGGTCCTAGTAAGTTGCCGAGAATTCGAAATGAGCTCCTTCCCCTCCAAAATACCTTATTTTGTTTCTCTTATTGTAGTCATCCCTGCAAGAAATTTTTTAACATAAAAATAGCTAAAAAAAATCAACACAAAATTGATGCAGCCAGTTGCTACCTTAAACTTAAGCAAATAACTTGTAAATAAAATAAAATAAATAAATTAGCACAAAAAACCTTTCAGTTTGTACTCACATTTAACCAGTAAAATCCAAAAGCCATCGACTTTTCGTATAACGGCAAAAGAGAGTGATACCCCAACAGCGGCTTCGTACCGTCCCCGCTTCTCCGTGCCCTTAAATTCGAAATTCCCCTCCAGGGATTATTGTTTCCACATTCATGACTGACCGTTGTTGGCTGTCTTTCAAAGAGATTTCCCTTGGGATCTGATTTCGGCTTGTACGAAACGCAGCGAATAACTTCCCGCTTGTCATCACATCATTTCTTACTTTTTTCATGTTGAATGCATAGATAAGAAACGGAATTTGGTATTAAAAATAAGCTGTATTTTAAAGCTCACGTTTGCTTTGGAATCGATAAAGCTGGTGTTGGGGGGCAAATTCTTCATGCGTGTTGATGTGAAATTCAGGGATCGATCTCGATCAAGCAAAGTGTTTTAAGAAACACCGAAAGCATCGGTACGAAATTCCCAGAAATATGACAGTTGCACGACGTTAAAGGTGCGAGACATACTGTTATTTTCTACGCACGAAAGCTCACAAATAAGATAGGATTGTTAGCTCGCTATTTGTCACAAAAGCTAGACTTTGGTGGCTTGCCCAAGTGACAATGGAGCTGAAAAATAGGTGAATATACACTTTGTCTTAAATTCTCACATATGTTGTTAAGGGTGAGCGAAGGTCAAAAATTATATAAGTAGTTTTGACAATGAGTCTCGGTTTCGCCATGTGATTTGATTTTTGTTTAATTGCCGTGTTTCGCCAGCGTTTTATTATTGCGACAAGAACGGGATGCTTGTCTTGTATTTGTCACACCAAGAAAAATAGTTATATTTTTTAACAAAAATAGTCATATTTTTTTGTTCCAGTAAGCAGAAATATCTTGAAGATGACACTTTC
The DNA here is from genome assembly GCA_014633955.1 of Acropora tenuis. NCBI lineage: Eukaryota > Metazoa > Cnidaria > Anthozoa > Scleractinia > Acroporidae > Acropora > Acropora tenuis. The sequence continues at coordinate 936,929 of BLAZ01000194.1, read as the reverse complement.
TCATTTTGTTCATTTTAGTTATGGTCAGTTTTCATGTGTGTTATTGTGGTTGCTTGTAATCTTTTCTATATCTTTCGCTGAGTTTATCGTTATTTTACGATTTCAGTCATGTTTATTCCTTTCATTGACTTTTCCTTTTTTTTGCATAAAAAAACATGATTGTTTACCATTTAGCGTAAAGCTGCCTGAAAATTTCGGTTGAAGTTTAATGATAAGTTCATTTTGATGCGCTCGACCGGAGAATTTATAAAGGGAAAAGGCGGGGGTGTTCCCGCGGCATTCGACGCCCACTCCTCCAGCTAATCAACATTCCGCCGGGTCTCTTTCAGCAAAAAAAGAGAAGAGATTGCAAAAGAAATGCTGTTAACGCCGCACAAAAAATTATCAATAGGACAGTTGTGCTTACCAACTGAACAAACTTAGTTCCAACCAGCTGCAATAACTTTTCTCCCAGGCAAAAAAAACGATAACAAAGACAAAAACTTTGCTCCCAGGCTATAGGAACGGCGATTAGAAGTACTGACAAACTGTGAAATG
>BLAZ01000194.1:908892-911392 GCA_014633955.1 Acropora tenuis | reverse complement strand
TACTACTTTTACTTTTCTCTGCAGGCCCTTCCTGCTTTGTCCAGAGTTGTGGGCCTTAAAATACCAGGGGATGCATTTGCTGACTTGTTGATGGTTCAGGAATTTGTGCACAATTTTAGTGAAGCCTTGGAACTTGGTAAGAAAATTTGAGTTATATTGTGGTCAAAATGAAAGAACCTCTGAAAGGGCAAGAGCCTTTCATTTACTTCCAGTTCTAAAGGACTCTCAGTTATCTTTTCAAAGCTCACCAGTTACTCTGATAAATGCACCAGCTTCTCTGAATGCGTGTAGCATGCGAGTGCTTATACACTGCAAAATCTCCTGTGTTACCTTTGCCATCTTTCCTGCTACTCTCAGTCTTTTTGAAAACCCCGCTAAGGTTGCCATCCATTGCTACATACCATCACTGTGAACATTTGTGTTTGAACCTAAAACAGTGAAATATTCCGACCCAGTTTCTTTGCATGTCCTTTGAAATTTTGTTTATTGCCAGGCCAGTTGCTGATTCAGTTTTAGTTGCCAAATGTATACATATTCAGGGAAAGTCAGTGCGGGTAGTTAATCACCTCAATTTGCCTCTGAACTTAGTTAACAAAATGTTATTTTTGCCCTATAGATTCCAACGAAGTCCCTTCCCTGTGGGAAATGCAGTTGTCATTGTTAAATGACAGCAGTGAGGATGTCCTTGTGCCACTTTGTCAGAGTCTTCTGATGTCTGCATTAGAGGATCCTGGCTGTGAGGGGCCTGATGTGAGTCATGTTTTCATCATTGCCAATTCTGCCATAAAAAGTGTGTTGTAGTAAGCCTGCAAAATAGTGCTAATCCGGTAAATGTGCCTGATGTGAAATATAAGAATACATTTTCAGTCCAGAAAGCCAAATGTGAAGGTGTAGGGAGGATACAGAGTCCTCATTGGGAAGTTAGACACTAAAATAATCTGCTTGCTGAGTATTGTTTGTGAATGACTGAGTAGTTAGACAAGCACTTAAACTGTTGAGATTTATAAATACATTTCCTGTTTGTTGTGTGGTTGCATTGTACATGCAAGCTGAATACTGCCTTTCGGTTTAAGCCTTGTGGATCATCAATCATTCAATAGCTTTCTTAAGTGTCAATATGTCTTCCAGCCAAGTTAAAAATGCCCTTACTAATTTCATTGAAGACACTTAAATGAAATAAAATTTACATTACTTCCCTTCCTAGTCATTGAGTCAAAGCTATACACAGATGTGACAACATACATTTGAAAAGTGAAAAAAAAAATGTAAATGTTTTTATGTAAATCAAATTTTACCAATTTATGAGATATTGCAAAGATGAAATGTTGCCTAGGACCTCTAGTTTTCACATTGTATGTTTCATTATGGATAAAAGTTACTTGTATTAGCAGTTTTAAAGAGTGGAAAGAAGTGGTTGTTTTGCTAAGTTATTCAAGAGGTGATTCTATCGTTTTTGTTCAACCGAAATTAGTTATGTCTTGGCCTTATCTGCAGCTTTGAAAAGATGGAGCTTTTGATCTGTGGACTCATAATGAACGTACCAAAAACTAATATTTTTGTTTCCTTGGCTTTTTTATAGTCATTCACAATGCTTGGAGTTGCATTAGCCAAAGTGGAATTGAATGAAACAAACTTCTCTGAAGTCTTGAGGCTGTTTATAATTTCAAGAAATGCTGGTGACCCTCATCCTGTAAGTGGTTTAGTCTGTTTTTGTTTCTCCTTCTCTCAGAGCTATAATGGCTGGTCAATGCCTTTATTTTATTAGCGAAGCATTGCAAAAATAGATTTCCTACCCCCATCATCTCCTCATTTTCCCTAATGCTTCTGTGGTAATCAGAAGGTAATAGTCTGTTTTGTCAGGTGTTCGTGCATCTGTCTTTTGATTCTCATTACTGGCTCATCAATTTACAGTATGTCAATTACATGATGACAGGTAATTCTGTGTGAAAACTCGTGGCGTAATTAGTGTGAAAAGTGGATGGAGGCCATAGTGACAGCAGTTGGAAAGGGTTGAACGGCAGTGAATCATAGCTCAATGACAAAATCTAACTTAAAGTACTTCGTTAAATAGAACTTGCTCACTGCAGGGCACTTGCTGTGAGTTAATTAATTTCCAAAGGATAAAATGTAAGCAGTTAGGAAACATACTTAAATAACATTGCTTTTCTTTTATTGTTTTTTCCTCAGCTGGCAGAAGCTCTCATCAGTACACCTTTCCAAGCACTAACCATGTCAGCCAAGGCTGGAGTCTTGGGTTACCTGTGCAATGAACTGCTGTGCAGTAGAACAATATGCAAGTATGTAATTTCTTGGCTGGGGGGTGGGGTGGAGATCTGGGGCACTTACCTTCTACACCATCCATCCGGGTGGAAATTTTAGGTGTAAATATTCAGTGCTGCAGCTTTTCCAAACGCAAAAATTTATGGGAAGATCAGAAAATGTATTAGTATCAATTGGAAAGTTCAAAAGGAAACGAAAAAATGCATTGATTAAGTCGATA
>BLAZ01000194.1:725305-727309 GCA_014633955.1 Acropora tenuis | reverse complement strand
CAAGGGAGCCTGCGGCATCTGAAGAGACTTGGAAGCCCGGGAGCGGGGCGCAAGGCATCAAAAAGAAACTAAGCCCATCCCAGCTCTGAAACAGTTCCCGCCACCAAGTCAGGTCCCGATGAAACTCCTGGTTTAGCCCAATAGGGTGGTCGTCCCGCCTGAAGGTACATCTCTCTTCTCCTCGGGCAGCCGGGCCTGAAGTGTTGTTGAATCCAGCTCAATGCCAAGGATGCATAGGCGTGTAGTGGGGCCCTCCAGCTTACGTGGGTGAAGGGGGAGGCCAAGGATGGAGCACAGCCAGATGCACGCATGCAAATTGTGGTGACAGACCGGAGAGGCTGGTGGACCCAATGTCATGAAATCATCTAAGTAATGATGAAGGAAAGTAAGCCCATAGTTATGAGTCAGTATCCATTCCACCACGTCTGCAATGGCAGTAAAGATGTACGGAGCCGAGCGTAGCCACCTCATCATCAATGTGGATGGATGGCCACATTGCAGTAGGCGCTCACCACATCGAACTTGGCCATAAGAGTTCCCCGGCCCCGCGCCATAATACTGTCGATAAAAGAATCCACAGTGACATAGTGAACTGAAAATAAAGGCTTGGGGATGCCATTGTTGACGCTGTGACCCTTAGGAGAGGAGAGATCAAGAATCAAACGCCATTGACCAGGTTGATTGTTCTTCGGAATAACCCCAAAACGGCTGATGTGTAACTCTGGGCAAGGCAAGGTAGTAAACGGGCCTGCCACCCTTCCGCACGAGACCTCTGTCTTGAGGTAGGCATCTATGACTGACGCGTGAACAAGGGACATGAAGACATGCTAGCGGACGCTGAACCCAAGGAAACTGATGATGCCTCAAAACCAGTGCGAAATCCCTCCCTAAGTCCAGTAAGAACATAGGAAGCTGCTGCCTGATCAGGGTCGTCACGCAACTCTGCTTCAAACTGGGACAACTGCAATGGGGAGACTACATGTACAGGGGCCAATGGGGTAAAAGAACGAACTGGAACAGGACCACTGGGTGTACCCGCTGAGCCTAGACACTGCGAAGCCACCGAGCACAGCACACCACGCTGTAGGTCAAGCAAATAAGAACAATACTATTTAAACTATATACATAAGAAGTAACCGGGAAATATTCCCGCTCAAAGACCGCAAATGAAAATTCATCTTTCCCCAGTCCGTTGAACCCGTTGCGGCCGCATCCCTACGAAAGGCTAGATCATATTCCAGCCACGCCCGATGTGGAGAGTGATGAGCCGTTTGGATGATCAACAATTTTGTATTTTGTGAGGTTTCCCCATCAATGAGGATGAGTTGCGCACAGCACCATCTGATAAATTGTGAAAGCTTCTGTCTAAGTCAGAGTATCCGAAAATTCCACTAAACAACGTTTTTGAGACACCAGCAGCTTGCCGTCCAAAAAGGTATGCTGTTCCTGATCCACTGCGCGGAGATTGGCTGACAGTAAGTCAGCCAGGTCCACAAACTGACCACTTATGATTTTTGAGACCACTTTGGCAGGGGTTGGCGCATACCCGGCCTACAATAAACACTTTCTCAAGAGCAGGTGGCAAAACCCACGCTCCACGCCCCACGCCCCACGCCCGACGAACTGCTAGCCTGAGTCGACATAACCGGGGAAGAGAATGAATCCACGAGGCAGGCCGAGTTGGAGCCAGAGATGGCAGGCACCGGACGGAAAGTAGAAACAAATGACGGTAACCTCAACGTACCAGAAGACGCCGCCTGGGAGCCCACCACGACCATTGAAGCACTGGAGCTCACACTCGTAACAGCCGTTGGAGCGCTTGAAACAGACGCAGAGTTGTCCCGAATCGCTGCAATAATAGAGGGCAGCGAATTCCAGAGGGCAGTCACCACGGCCGATGCTATCTCATCAGAAAGCGAGGAAGATGTACCAGCCGTTACCGCCACCGACGCTGCGGACGATGAAAGGGAAGAAGTACAAGCGGTGGAGACGAAACCAGTGGCC
>BLAZ01000194.1:707805-710305 GCA_014633955.1 Acropora tenuis | reverse complement strand
CCAGCACTCTACCCACATTAATTTTTATAGACATGCAGGGTTCTGAAAGAAAGCGGACTAAAGCCTGGTATTTGGCTCTCTAATTTTCTCCTTTTATAGGCAAATAATTGGCAGAAAAAGTTGCAATACCTTGGTAGAGTAAGCAGGAAATTTGCCAGCTGATTTCTTATTTGTTGGTGGACTCTGAATTTTGCAGAGAGGCTTTTTTTTCACATCTTCATGTACGTGTTGTCACCACTTTTTGGGCAATGTGACTTAATGAAATCTAGCTTGGAGAGGCCACAGTCATTCAGACCAGCATTAACAATTTATTATAATAATTATTAAAACAAGACAGACTTGTATATTATTGATCTGTTGTTAGGTTTTGACAATAATTTACTACTGCTTTGCTTAATTAAGCTTTTATTTTACTCTGTCAGTTAAAGGTTCATAATCAACTTTGCTGGCTCAAAAAGAAATATTTCTATTGTTTACAAATGTTGTAATCACCATAATAAATAATTATTTCATCTTTCAAAATCCAAAACTTAACAAAAGAATCCTAAAACAGAAGAAACTATTGTCAGCAGCCAATAGGCGTCCAGATAGAAATCATTATCAATGCAACCTTTGAACGTTCCAAAGAAGGTGATGACACAAAACAAAAAACGCCCATTCTCCTTGTCCTTGAAGGCTAGCAAGTCGAAGCCTACACAACAAATCAATCAATTAACAATTTTATTTTTCTCCACAAAACCTTTGTATATTTGACATCGCTTTTTATGCTGGCACAGCGTACACAAACTGAAAGTCCTCTACAGCACGACCCACGAATAGTAATTGAAGGTTAAAATGGCAAAATTCTACAGGAACTGGCCTGTTCGTGCACTCGGTGAAAAAAGAGAAACAGGATGATCTTCAAACACGATCTTTTCTTTTGAGTAAAACCAACTAAACTGAGAACAAGTTAGCGCTTTGCACTTGCACAAAGCTGAGCTTATTGATTAAAAAAAATAGAAGTTACGTAAGATTGTTGCTAAAAAATTGATATTATACTTTGCATATATTATATATATATATATATATATTCCGGAGCAAGCGTCCCTTCATTACAACAATACAAAACGACTAGACAAGGGCATAAACTCCAAAGAGAACATTAAACTTTTCAGGTTTGACTACGATCTCAGTTATCACAAGGAGAAAATTTAAGCTTAGGAAGTGCATAAAAGAACTGCAATTGCAATATTAGCCCAAAGGGAACGTTAAGAGATTACGAGACTCTTACCTCGCCTGTGGCGACATATTTGATAACATTCTGAGCAACTTTACTCAAATCCATCCTGTAATAGGTTTGGATCGAGAAATGATGCGAACTAGCACTTGCAACGAATTTATACCACCAGTCACGTGATACGTACCAATAACCTCGTGCAAGTTACCCCAGGGCAGTGACACAAAATATTAATAGCAACCAACCAAAACATAAACATACTGAGAAGGAACTCCTTGTACAAAACAAGGATGAATCCCTCAACCTTTGCCTCCAGTTTCCATACGTTCTATGTGAACCTTCTATACAACCTTCTCTACATTGTGTTGTGAGATGATTATTCTGTGTTATGTCAGTGGAGTTCCTAGAAGTGATGTGTGACTTGACCTCTTCGAGTGGCAGTGTTGCGTGACATCTGATAAGACGGCTGCAAAGGTGTGACTCAGAGATTAAAATTGAAATTTATTTGCATGTCTACCGCATTTGAATATTTGCTAGTTAAAAAATCAGGGCATATTCGCAAGGTCCATTCAACATTATTCTTGAAGCTCTGATCTACTCGATTCCTCTATTCCTTCAGAGGTTATTGGGTTGATGAAAGAAACGAGGAATTTACTTGTGATTATTATACAACGACAGTAAAGGTTTCAGGGACGGCTGGGCAATCGACAGATGTTCAATAGCATTTTGGCGGGTGTCGTTTTCGAAGTCAACGTAACCTTTGTCGGATAAAATGGCCGCTTACAGTCGATCAGACTATACTAGAGCTGAGACGAGCGATGAAACAACGAACGTTCCTCTTCTATCCGATGATTTGTTGGACGAGGGAAATTTCGTCTGCCAGCCTCAAGACTCCATTCTGATTGTGGCGAATGATGTGGAAGATAGGCAGGAAGTGCGATTTGTTGTTTCTAAAGGAATGGGTAGATCGGGAATTTGCTTTCCCTGTAAAATTACAAAGACTGTTGTACTTTTGGTTATCATTTTAATCCTGATGATCATTTGCGCCGTGCTGTCGGTTTTACTGACAAGAAAAAGCGTTACGCAGCGGACTGACAATGTGTGCGTTACGGAGGGATGCATTGATGCATCACATTACATTTTTCATTCAATAGATTTTTCAGTCGATCCTTGTGATGATTTTTACCAGTATGCGTGCGGTGGATGGATGAAAAAAAATCCTATTCCGGAGAGCAAATCTTTCTGGGCAAAGTATACACTTTTGCAAGAACAAAATGACAGATT
>BLAZ01000194.1:545179-548314 GCA_014633955.1 Acropora tenuis | reverse complement strand
CTCACAAGAATGCAGTGCTCTTCTTAGTGGGTATCGAAATAAAGAAAAACAACTATGTTATACAGGAGCTACCTTAGAATAGCTCCTCACTGTTAAAATTCTAGTCTGCCGGTTCTTTGAAGGGGCTAGAAATACAACTCGTTACCCTTTGCAACCTGAGTAACACAGCCCTTAGAAGAATAGGAGAAGACATACACGCATCTGGATAAGGGAATGTTGCTTTTCTAACCAACGCAGCCTAAATTGCGTCGATAATTGTTTTTTTGTGTGACCCTTGTGAAACGTTACACTGATAACTTAAAATGTGTAGGTCGTTATTTTAGGAAGGTTTGTTTAGATAGCAAGATTGCCGGGGTGGTATCACAAGTAATCATTCCGTACATCTGGCATATCAGGGAAAGATAAAATTGCTTTGTGGTTTCTTATCGAGGATATTTTAAACACTTATATCATCTTAACTTGTAACTCTAATTTAGACCAAACAAGAGAGTCTACTGTGGAGGGCCGTGATCTTGGTGAAAAGTAGATACCTTGGCTGCATGCTAAGGATGTACCATTAAAAAAAAATATGTGTTATTTGTCAGCTTGAAACTCGATATAGTCAAACACTAGTGACCGAGGTCTTGAAACAGGCCGCAGGCCTTTTCAAGACCGAGGTCACAGGTTTTTATAATACGGACTTCCCAACCGGCAAATAACACATATATGTGTTATTTGTTTTTACTCACTCTCTCAAATCAGTTTTTTTAATTCCTTCACTCCCACTCGCAAAAAGACGCCCCGCTTTGCAAATGCAGTAAAACTAACCGACATTGTCAAGAGGAATTTCTTGATTTTAATATTGTAATAAAAATCTGTTTTGAAAAGAAAGCTTTTGTTTTTCAAATTTATTGTCTAATAATAAGCTGTTTTGAAAAAAAACTTTTGCACTTAAATGGCTTAAAAAAGACTGTAAACAAAAAGACAAAGACCCTCGTAAGCTTTACCTTGTCCGTGGGCAGAGAAAAATCCAGACCGCGTAAAGAACCAATCAACTCGCTGAATCGTTACCGTGCTCTCTTGGAAAAAACACAAAGTTATTTTATGCTTGTGTTGCTGTGGAGATGTTATGATATATCATGTAAGGTCCAACTGGTCCTCCCAGGACAAGCAGTTCTTAGAAATATTTTTCAAAAATACGATACTTTTGAATTTAAGTAACATGTTTAGATACTTCAAAAATCATTATCAACCATATTAAGTTTATTAGTGAAAATTACAAGATGACTCGCATCTAGTTGTTCAAATAAACAATTGTATGAACGATTATCACTCTGACTCGACTGCAACGAGAGCTCATCGTGAAAGTGTTTATTTGGGTATGTCAGTCAGTGTTGTACGTTCAAGTTCAGGCACGTAATACAACTTTAACATGGTTTGTAACACGTACTTCACAGTTTACATAACCGACTGATAGGAGCAAGAGACCTAAACGATTTGTGCTGGCCATAGTAGATACGGAAAACCACTGACAATCACCCTTTGGAAGTGGCCAAAAAATAGATGGAAATTTATTCCCCTTCTAATGCCTAAACATTGATCAGGCCTTCACTTGTCTCACAGGGCCTTGTCATCACGGGCTTAGAGAGAAACCGGTCGTCAACTCCAACGCTTTAATCTGAGTCACTTTCATATTCCTCAACCTGATTATCAGCAGTACTAGAGTGAGTAGGCACGACAATGACCTGGGAAATGTTAAAAACATGCAGCTAGCAAAAGGGCAAACTGAAGGCCAACCGATTCGAAATTCGATGCATGGACAATATTTGACGCCTCTCGTCTTCTCCTCCCTTCTTAAGACCTCCAACAGGACCGTTATTTGGTACTTTGCTTATATCGTTTCATCATGTAATGACATAGAGTAGAGCAAAGGAAGTAAAACGGTTTCGAGGGCTCCGAAGTCTCTAAATATTTCGAAACACCCCTCCTCCCACTTTTCATAATTTCACGCTAATTGCTTATAATTTTTTTTCATGGTTAACGGTTGTTTCTTTGGCATTTTCACACCTAACGGTTTCCTTTATTTGACTTTTTACGGCGAAAAATTAACCCCATTGCGACCCTCGAATTCGTGCCGTAAGAATACTAAATTTGTGATTAACTGGCTCCCAGATCACTCGGCCGTCAGCATCTTGAACATTAGCCCGAGTTGTTTGATAACCTTAGGGATTCAGGCGAAGCTCTACGCCAACAAAGCAGGAAACAATAGGGAAAACCTCTTAGAGCAGAGTAGAGAACCAAGGAACTCAACTCACATTTGGCGCTGAATTCGGGGTCAAACCTAGATAAATCCGCGTGGACTGCAATGGTTACGAAAAGAAATATCCTCATTGTAAACAAGAGCAGAAAGGAAAATCATGTTCAAGACCGGCACGTATTTCCATCAGAGAACGGTCGTTACATAACCATGCCTTCAAGCCCTCAATGGGGACCCACTAACTTACATGTGAGCTCCTTCTATAAGAAATCAGCGATCAGTGACTGCATGTGGCCACTATCAAGAAATGAATGAAGGAGGGTACTATTGAAAATAACCATTTTTTCGTCAGGAGATGGCGATGGAATGTAAACTGCACGTTATTGTGGCTTGCGTTTGCTGTAGTGGCTTATCACAATTTATTTCAAGCGTGTCCGTATAATTACTGGCGAGTTATGGTCGGGTGCGTGGTTGACTGGGAGGCCATCTTCTTATTTGCAATTGTTCCTGGTCTTTGCAATAGATCTGCCTCTTATTGGTTTTCCAATAATAGTTTCTCAGCGACGAATGACCAGTTACTAATAAAAACAGTTGTTCAAAATCTCGGAACGCAATTTAACCTTTGAGGCAGCAAAACTTTCAGTGGCTAGCCGTATTCTCAAGATAGGCTATTTCATCACAAACGAGTCCACAAAAAGTTTCATGTAGCCAGTTAACAAAACTTCGTTAATTTTGTTGTATTTTGATTCGGTACATTTGGTTTGCAAATGAAATATTTAATTTCAATCACGAAATATTTAATGGTTATTGTATGAGGACTAGTTCTGGTTTGATACGCAAATGGACAACAAAAGAAGCTGATAACTCTTCTCTGGTGTTAATAGGCAAAGATATGAAGG
>BLAZ01000194.1:525179-532679 GCA_014633955.1 Acropora tenuis | reverse complement strand
GCATAACGGGATCTGCAAGAGTATGACTCTGGAGCTCGGTCATGCGTAAGGGAGAGATCGACCAGAAAGATAGGACATCAAGCTGATCGTCATCCTCTACACCAGGTTCTTCAGTAATGTAAGCTCTTTACAATGCATCCGCTACGTGAAGCTCCGTACCTCTTTTGTAAATAAATTTCAAATTGTACCTCTGAAGCTGTAACAGCATACGTTGCAAACGGGCAGGTGCAGTATGAAGAGGCTTGTTGACAATGGCAGTAATAGGCTTGTGGTCAGTTTCAATGATGGCTTCTCAACCATAGATGAAATCATGAAATTTCTTGCATGGAAATGTCGGAGCGAGGAGTTCTTTCTCGATTTGCGCATATCGAGATTCAGCTTCCGTGAGAGCGCGCGAGGCATAGGCTACAGAATTTCCATCCTGCAGGCAAACAGCACCCAGACCACTCTTAGAGGCATCGACAGACAGCGTAACAGGCTTTGAATGGCTAAAGAATTTAAGAACTGGCGCTTGCGAGATGTCCGATTTCAGAGCTTTAAAAGCTTGTTGCTGAGGATCCTCCCAAGTCCAGTGTCTGTCATTCCGAAGAAATTGACGTAGCGGCGCAGTCTTATCACTAAGATTACTGATGAACTTGTGGAGATAATTGATCATGCTAAGAAATCGGCGTAAGGGCTCAGGGCTGTCAGGAGATGGCATTTCTTTTATGGCTTTGACCTTAACTTCATCAGGCTTGAGACCTTCCCTAGTGAAAAGATGCCCAACATAAGGTACTTGATCGAAACGAAACTTGCATTTCTTCGGAGTTAGCTTGGAATTGACTTCACGTACTCTTTGTAGAACTTTCCTAAGATTAGCATCATGCTCCACAGTTCCTTCTCCCCATACCAATAGGTCATCCACAACGATAGCACAGGGATACTCAGCAAACAGCTCTTCCATTGCTCGCCAGAAAACTTCCGATGCAGAGGTAATGCCAAATGGCATACGGAGGAATCTATACCTTCCGAACGGTGTGTTCAAGGTTGTAAGCAGCGAAGATTCATGGTCTGAATTAATTTGCCAGAAACCACTCCTTGCATCAAGAGCTGAAAATACTGTGGCATTAGGCATGCGCGAGGTAACATCGTAGACCGATCTGATAGGATGGTGAGGTCTTCTGAGGCTCTGTTGAGATCTCGTGGATCTATGCAAATGCGAATACTACCATCTTTCTTCCTCGCGCAGCCACCATCTGTGATACCCATTCGGTTGGTTCAGACACAGGTGTGATCACTCCGATTTTGACCATCCTCTCCGACTCACTTGAAACGCACTCTTCCATTACAAGGGGTACTTTACGTAGTGGTCTGACAACAGGAGTAAAGTTAGGATCGAGTCTCATCTTGTAGACAACAGGTAAGTTAGCAGGATCGCCTTCAAATAGATCCTTGTATTCGTCAAAAACGGCTGCTTGGGAAGCATCAACGGTATCACCTTCATGGACCTCGCTGTGCAATGGAACCAAATCCATCTTTAAAGAATCCGCGAGACCAAGCAAAGGTGCTACTGGTCTGTCAACAACATGAAATTCCAAGTTCCGTTTGATAGACTTTAAATTGCAGTTGAAATTCGTAGTACCGAGTGTGGATAACGTATCACCACCATAAGCAACCAATTGCACCGCCCTCGACTGATTTATTTCCTCGCCATTGCTGAGCTTTGTAAACAAATCCAATGTAATGACATTGCATTTAGCACCAATTTTCAGCTCCACTGGTTTGCCATTAATTTCCATTGTGCAGAAAATTTCACGTTTTCGCCTCAACTCGGTAACAGCGTCGATAACAAACAAAACTATTATCTTTGCCTTGATCATTAGAAAGCTCAGGGGAGATTTCGTTGACGTACGTCATATTTCTGCATTTGACCGTTGTCCACGAGGGCCTTGGCGAGTGCTTGCTTTCTTAGAACAACAAACCTTTTCGAAGTGGTTTAGTTTTCCGCAATAAAGACATTTCCTACCGAACGCTGGGCACAATTTCAGCTTTGCTGGATGATCTCCGCCACAATTCTTGCAATTACGAACGTTAGGTTTCGATGCTTCTTTCGATGAGAAAACTTTTTTTTCCTCCACCAACACTGTGAATTTCATCTTTGTGAACGGCAGGCAAGTTCGAGAGCTCGGTGTTGTCTCTGTCGGACAGTTCATTAACGATACCAATTTCAATGGCGCGGTCGAGTGTAAGCTCTCTCTCTCTTTCAAAAGCTGTTTCCTGACAAACGAAGAAGCAACGCACACACTATTTTGTCACAGATAAGCTCGTCCTTTAGAGTGCTTTACTCACACGTGGTTGCTAAAATTCTCAGGTTAGCTACAAAGGACTGAAACGGCTCACCTTGCTTCTGTGTTCTCGTGTTAAATTTGTGCCTTTCCATAATAACGTTTCCACGAGGGTCGCAGATTTCAGCGAATTTCCTTTTCAATATGGCAATACTCTCACGAGATTCAGCCGGTAAACGTATAGAGCTATCCGAATTAAGAAGAGCGGGCGCATAGACGAATGCTTTCTCTTTCTCAATAGCTTCTCTTCCCGCTTAATTTAAGAAAATGTATACTTTCGTCTTTTCATTCTTGTCTCCATGTGCAGCAGCGATAAATATTTCCACGTCTTGCACAAAATTCTTCCAATTCAGCGCAACATTGCCATCGAAGCTAAGCGGTTCGGGCTTGCGAAGTCCATCTGCGATGTTGAACACCAGCAAAACGAAGCCATTTATTAGATGAAACCCCCGACAAATGAAAGCTAGCCTTCTCGGCTTATAAGCAAATGGCTAACTAATTTATGCAAATACAGAATAATATGTAATATATTCCAAACATTCCAGCATAAAGTTCACACATATTCTACACTAATATCATGTACTCACCACTAACAGTAGAGTAGCCAATCATCTGCACAACGTGGTTATGATACTTCAGACATTTCATCACATGTAATTCCGTTAACATGTCTTGCTTGTCTTTTTGAGAGGCATTTTCTTTTGAAAAAATATTCAAATTTGCATTCAATTTGTATTTTGTGCATACGTTGATGAGAAGATTTAAAAATCAAGGTTGGTCTTACCTTTGAGGGATTTTACAGCAACGGTGCAGTCATTGATGATCGCCTTATATACATTACCAAAGTTGCCACTTCCTAGAAGCCTTATAAACGTGATTTCATCTCGGTCCAGTTCAAGGTCTGGAGTGTCAGTCATTTCTACATGCTGCCCATGATTTGTTAATCCGTCACCTCTGTTGATTTGCGGCGTGACAATGGCTAGTGAGTCGTCTACCCTGTCTTCCCCAACTTGTAAATAGCATTGTACACTATACTCTCCTGGCACTTCTCAGTGACAGTAAAGAGTGAAATTAATTCCTCTTTAAATTTTCTGGCTCTCGACCACCATTCTTATGAATGGGTGCAATATTTGCTGATTTCCATAATTTTGGTAGGCATCCCTGTAGTGAGTTCAATGTGAATCCGCAAAGTGAAACTGCTTTCTTCTGTATTGGTAAAAAGTATACTATTAAGAGAGTTTTTGATTGCAAGTAGCTACTAAGTTTTTTCAGTTTGTCGTCGTCTGAGGCAAGGTTGCAGAAGGACAACCTCAAGGGCACGAGTTATTTATTCAATTGGGCAGCTCAAGTGAAACAAATTATCTTAGGATCCAGTGAGAGGTTGTAAGGAAAGCTATTGATTGAAGACAAAAAAAAATACAATATGACCAAACGAAGAGACCTCCGCAAATTAAAGTCGATTAAACTTACCAATCAAATTTAAACTCTCGTCCAAGAATATTCAAAGATTGACAATCCCTTGAAATACTTGCAAACTGAAAGAGAAAAATCAAGAACTTCTATGTAAAATAAATGCACGAAAACTTAATTACTGACTTGTTTAAATAGAGCTATCAATTAATTTAAGTTGTGACAATCCCTTAACACACGTGTAACACCGATTCTGCTACAACTCTTGTAGAGGAGTACTTTGGGCTATCCAGGCTACATTAGTACCGCAGACAACTTTAAGATTACACTTATTTCCCTCACTTGAGCCCCGTTCGTCCGTATAGGTAATTTAACAATTGTCTACGAAAGGCTACGTAGGCCAAACCCCCTCCCCCTCCCAAACCGCTATTATGCTAAATTAAGCAATAGGATATTTCTCAAAACGTATTCCACAAATGAAAAGAAATTCTGTTTGTTGACTTCTTGATTAAAATTGAGTTTCTTTAAACAAGCTTTGGACAATCATACTTCCTACCAGCCAATCAAAACGCGCAGCGTCAATGCATGAACCAGTCAAACTTAATCACATTATAACTGTACATGTTATTATTTATCCTCATCAAAACATACCTCTCGGCCAATGAGAGTGTATCTCAAAGTAGATGAGTTCAGCAATCGTGCGAGTGTGGAGCCCGTGTCCTTTGCAAAGCCGCATCCACCGCCGCACCTCAGTTTATGGCGGCGGTTGGTCCCTTTGATAAAGCTGATGAAATGATCACTGTTTTGGAATGCAGAGTGAAAAATGAGGTTTCACTTTCAATTTCGCAAAGCCCTAATACGGCCTTGTGAAAGCTAAGTATACACGACACAGAGAGTTTTTTGAAAGTATCAACATCCTTGCATTAAAAGTGCATGGAAACAAAAATCAAACAAATTATTGAAGAGGGGATGATGTATCCTTTGATCTTGCCATTTCTTCTGGAGGGTACTGCACAAAAACGTCCTTTTCTTTATAGAATTTTATTTTTAGAATTTTATTTTTTTCTTTCTGAGGGGGACATTGTGACGGCGCTCTGATCTTATTTTCTTAGGGCCTCATCCATTGGGGGCAGTGGATTTTTTCATAGAACGGCCCCCTTTGATCCCTGGATTTCGCATGTGGTCATGAAGCAAACAACAATTTTTTGTTGTAAATATGTAACTTTTTTTTTTTTAAAGGTCGAAAGAGCTGTTACGAATTCCAACATCAAAGTTTCTGAGGACAACTTGTTGCCAACAAGACCATTTGCAACGAACTGATGGAAAGCGAAAGCGCGGCAAACACAGCGACCACGCCTCAATGACAGTCTCTTCGATATATTCCCTGGGTCTTTTGGCCATTTTTAGGCCATTGGGTTCCAGGAATGATTTTGGACACTGAGAAACGTATTTGTGCACTGGGAAAGTTATTTGCGCACTGAAACTTATATTTGTGCACTAGAAAATATATTTGTGCTCTGGAAATATATTTGTGCGCTGCAAAACTTATTTCTGCACTGAAACATATTGGGGCAGAGAAAAACATTTGTATACGGAAGATGTATTTGTGCACTGAAAAATATATTTGTGCACTGAAACATATTTCTGCCCTGAAAAATGCATTTATGCACTGAAAAACATATTTGTGCACTGAAAAGTACATTTGTGCACTGATAAATATATTTGTGCGCTGAAAAATATATTTGTGCACTGAAAAACATATTTGTGCACTGGAAACTTATTGGTGCACTGAACAATACATTTGGGCAGTGAAAAATATATTTGTGCACTGACAAACACATTTGGGCACTTAAAAGTATATTTGTGCACTGGCAAAGGTATTTGTGCACTGAAAATTTATTTGTGCACTGAAAAATACATTTGTGCACTAAAGAATATATTTGTGCACTGAAAAATATATTTGTGCACTAAAAAACATGCCGGTGTGTTAGAAAATGAAATTGTTAACTCAATAAGTTAAATTATTGTATTAAAATTAAGATTTATGCACTAAAATTGTTATCTGTGCATTGCGTAAATGGGCCGCCGTAGTTTTCATTAGAGAGTGGTGAGCTGACAATATAAACCGCGCTACGTGAAGGAATTTTAAACACGTTACGATCGAGGGATTCCACTTTAAAACTTTTCTTCAATCTTAAGTACATGTGAAGTGAAACAGAGAGTATTTGTCTCAGTTTATCAGATTCTGTGTCCTCGATGAGCATTCAGTGGCAAAGTAAACATGATGAAAAATACTTGTATCAGTGGCATCTTTGCTTCCAGAATCCTTCAACATGGCGGCATTCTTGTTCTTCGCGTTGTTTTTGGGGTCGATCCGCTTGCTCTTAGCTTTTTTGGTGCCTATTGATCCGCTTCCGTAACACTGAAGCAGATTAAGCTACCTTATCTAAAGCCGACGGTACAACCAACCCTATTTTGCATTTTAAATCTACAGGACATCTACACAAATTTTCCACTTCAGTCATCTTTATTTCCTTAACCCTTATTTAGCAATTGCAGTTGGATTACAGAAGATCGCGATAAAACGTGCACTTTTCTATAAGCACTTAAGCGTTTACCCAATTACACAGTTTCAAAAAGTTTCTTTATAATTAAGCATATTTTAGGTCCCACTAATTCAACTGAATTTTCGTTTTTCGTTGACGCAGTCTTGGTATCTTTGGTTTACTTTCCTCTCCTTTTAACGAATCTTCTTATTTGACAATGCCCAACGTAGCGACCACATCCTGAATCTCCGACAAAATCTGCGTAAGCTCTGGCCGAGGCCTGGGCTTGTTGACGTGTCAAACCCACGCCGTAGACGATTGAAGGACAATTCATTCCGGAAGGAACATTGCGAGTGTTGCAGCGTGCGTAATAAGAATTCTTCACGAGTTGCTTGCCTAAGGCCGCTGCAATACGGAGAAACCAAGAAATTGGGACAGCATCCGATTCATCGGGCAATGTCATTACTAGGAGCAGGAAGAAACAGGCAGCAAATGGAATCACTCTCATTATTGCCGACAAAGCCTTCCACTTAATACCTGCATTGAAAAAAAAATCAATAAACAAAACATGTTTCAATTTTCGGGGCCGCGATTGCTGAACTGATCGTCACTTTACTACTTTTTTTTTTATTACAAATTCACTCCACTAAATTACAACAATAATGACTATAATATATTTACGTCCGAAAATTTACGTAAGCAAAGCAACGTGACGTTTCGACGACTTTAAGTTATCATTGTCGAACGAAAAAACTTAAAAAAATAACGGCAAAGCATGTTTATGGTACTTACGATATGAGAAAATAAAATTAGCACACGTTACAAGAAAACATTCATGTAAAATGTTTCGCACGAAAGGAATCCGCGTGCGTGTTCAGTTTCTGAAACTGAAGTTTGGCTAAGAGAATGTCATGACAAATATGGTCAAAAGTATAAATATTATATCGACTTGACCACTCCTATGCAAAACTTTAAACCTGAATCATGATGCACCATGAGTAGTTGAGTCGTACAGGAACGACCAGTGAGGAACAGAGTGTAAACAGCACATACACTAGACTCTCCTGGCACTTCTCAGTGACAGGAAATAGTGAAATTAATGCCTCTTTAAATTTTCTTTTGGCTCTCGACCACCATTCTTATGAATGGGTGCAATATTTTCTGATTTCCATAATTTTGGTAGGCATCCCTGTAGTGAGTTCAATGTGAATCCGCAAAGT
>BLAZ01000194.1:491809-494309 GCA_014633955.1 Acropora tenuis | reverse complement strand
GTTTTATTTGGAGATCTAATAATTCCAACTTTGCTTCCGAGCGGATGGTTCGGATTGCAGTATGGATTTTTGGTAATGAAAAGCCCGACAAATAGTGACAGGCCGACACCATGTCGAGGATATTTAAAAATTTAATTACCACCAACAATAAAACTACAGGAAAGTTTTTTCATGTCGTCTTTACTCACCTGCCTCAACCCGATTATATTGTGGGTAGTTCCACAAAGAATAATAATAATAATAATAATAATAATAATATAATAATTATAACAAAATAATAATAATGACAATAATAATAATAATAATAACAACAATAGCAATAGTAATGATAATAAAAATATACAATGAAATAATAAGGGTAAAGCAAACAAAACAACGCAGAGACTCTAAAGAGGACATAAGAAGGAATAAAGATATGCCAATCAAAATTAGTTCCCATACCTGTGCAAAAGCCATATTTGTTTTCCATGTCTTCCTTGCAGACACATCCTCTATCAAGTCGACTGGTATTCCACTCACCATCGCTATCACAAAGAACAGTCAAATTACCAGGCACAATTTGCCTAGAGTTCGCCATGCAAATTACTTGTACAGGCGTTGACTCTACCCGGGCTAACATTGAAGGAAAAGACACCAGGCGGTCCTTAAGTGTCTTTTTAACACAAACCTTATAAAAGACTTTCACGGAATACAATATTCTGCATCCTCCTTGATCGCGAATTCCCAGCACAATATATTTGCTGTTCAAATGAAGGGAAACTGTTAAATTTGTCGTTTGGTTAGACTGACGAGTGATATTGGCGAATCGTCGATATAACTGAAAGTCGTCGATAGGATGAGGAATTTGTTGCTCAAAGACACTTGTATTTGATTCCCAGACATACGCGTAAAAAGATTCCTTACAAAATGAGGTTGATTGAGAGCAAGGATGCGAAAGGTATCTAAAGGTGACATCTAATCTTTGAAAGTCTCCCACTTTAACGACAGGACTTCGTAACCAGTTATTTGGCTCTTTGGTGTTATTCGGATTGCAGATAGCATATCTGTTCCCAATGTTCATTCCTTGTGGGTGAGACCACTGTGAAGAGAGGTAAGAAGTGAAAAAAAAAGCAAAAACAAAGAAACAAAAAACATTAACACAGAACGCAAATTGTATGCACAAGGTCTTCTAAAAGCTTCACGTAGGGGTGACAGGGTTTGGAGTACACTCACAATGTTAATTAAGAGAAAAACAAGAGGTATCTTTCAATACATAGCATTTTCTATACATGCTCCAATACGTTAAACAGCTACGGACAAAGAAAAAGAAACGTTTGACATAATTTTAAGTCTAGGTCAAGGAACTAGCTTGTAGTTGAGATGAAACTGATTGACCAAAGTCAAACTCAGCCACTGAGTAGATCTGGATCTGAACCTGACGCACAAGCAAAACCAACTCCGTAACAATCAAAAAATCAAGCCGTATAAAGGGGAATCAGGGTCAATATTCGTTTTCTAAGCAGCAGAGGCACACGCAAGGGCCAGCACAGCTGCACTCTCCATTAGGCATAGCGTAACAAAGAGAGGCACAGCCTGAAAGGCACAGCGTATTCTGCGGAAGACTGGTAACCAAACATCTCGAGTGCATTTGTCTTAAAAGATGGCGACAAGATTTGAGGTAAGACAGGTAAGACTGAGAATGAAGACACGAAGAAAACTATCTTAGCAGTTTGGCCGTTTTTTCAATTGTTCAATGATTTATTCAGCACGAGCCAGCGTTTCAATAAGGGATGCTTTTTTACGGGGTCATGAGCCGTTCTTCAATTATTCAGTAATTTTTCGTGATTTATTCAGTACCAATTTGCTGAACATTGTTATTAACTTTGAGCTTAGGGTTCTACAAATGTCATGAAATTTCAAAGGTGTTGAGAGCTACCTCACATTTATAACGTAGGTAGTCCACAGATTCTTCACTAAGTTCACCGTTGTTCACGTATCTCAAAATTTTTTTATTATCTTCCGTGTGTGGTCAAGAACCAATTGCATCTTATCCTAGACAGGGTCAGAGAGCATGTATTAAGTATGCTAAGCTCATACTTAATAACATTTTTCAGCAAATTCGTACTGAAAAAATCACGAATAAATCACTGAACACTTGAAGAACGAGTCATGTCACCGTAAAAAGTCATTTCTTTAAAAACGCTAGCTCGTACCGAAGATATCACTCAACAATTTTGAAAAAACCGCTCACATCGCTTGGCCTGACTGCTAAGAAAGTTATCTTCGTGTCTTCATTCTTGGTCTTACCTGTCTTACCTCAAATCTTAGCGCCATCTCTTAAGACAAATGCAGAAGAAATGTTTGGTTAGCACGTTCCGCAGAAAGAGCTGTGCCTGTCCGTGTTGGGCTGTGCCTGTCTTTGTTACGCGGTGCTTAATAGAGTTTGGCTGTGCTGGCCCTTGAGTGTGTCTCTGCTGTTTCCCCTTTATACACGCCGCCTCCTTAAAGAAAGAGGGCAAGC
>BLAZ01000194.1:481809-484309 GCA_014633955.1 Acropora tenuis | reverse complement strand
TCTGCAATAATTTCTCAGTTATTCCAAGTCATTTCGGCCGGCAAAATGTATTCTATTTATCCTGAAATTAAATTGATATCAGCGGTTTGGAGATAACAAGAAAAAATTGAAAATTTGTCATCATATGCTCAAGTCGTCCACACAACTGCAAAACGAGACATTTCACGTCGTGGAAAAGACAAGAACAGTAGCGAAATGTACACCAATGTAAATAGCACGAGCAAAGCTTAACCACAGTTTTTCACTGTTTAATATCATGCAAATTTGTAAGGTTCTTGTCGCCATCGCTGTAGTGGTTGCTAATAACTTGGCTTTTATCGGTAAAGCAACGTGTTTCTCTTTGTAGAGCTCTATTGTCCATCATTTTGTACTTCTGCGCCAACTGTTTTATTGCCAGTCCTCCGCGCTGTTTTTTGCGGTCACCTTCTCAGCGAGACAAGTTGAAATAAATTTGCAAAGTTCCAATAAAAAAGTATTCCCTGCCATTTGACGATGATCAATTCCCAAACGAATAGGATTTGCAAAGTTTAAGATGCTTGTAGGCGTATTTTGGGTCATCCGAGAACATATAATGATTTAAACGACAATAAGCTTGTTTGCCGTATTTTGCCTCCCTAGTCTAGTCCTTTATTGGATACTTCTCCGATAACCCTCTCTCTTCAACATCTTTAACCGGACGCCGGACAAATGGTAGAAATATACGACCATATAATACTCGAGTCAACAGTGTATACGGAATGTTCTGTTTGGTCAAGAAAAGAGAAAGAACAAAACAGGGGGAGGAGCCGGCTATGCTGGCTATGTCCTTCCCTTTTCAGATCTATCGATATTTCATACTCGCAACATGCTACAAAAAGGATACTCACTTAGCAAAAGAGTGAACACAAAATAGATAATTTCCTTCAAAATGAACTTTTAAGTAGTTTGTGTTCTCAGCATTTATATATACCCATGAATTAGACAGTGTCATTTGCATAACCAAAACACGAGTACGGCGACGTCTGCCAATGAAAAATAATCAGACAGGCAACTAATTAATTAAGCTTAATTTTTCCACATAATCGTACCATTCGCTCAAAATAGTCCCAGATTTGGGCGATCACGTCCACTCTTACCTTCTCACTGCATGTAACCGTCCCAATCGCTTGCAATAACTTCGAGTATCGGGGCGATGGAAACTGGGCGTTAAGGACGAGGAAATAATTCTAATGTACATATTAACAGTCATTGTAACATTCATGGTAAGTTAAAGAATCTAAAAACATAGTTAATCGCACAAATAAGCACACTAGCGAGGTTATCAAAATATTCCTTGTTCCTATAGTTTCCTGCGTTATTGACAGATTTTCCACTCACCTCTTCAGTGACTATAATTTCCGTTAATAAAATTTCACAAGAAATTATAATTTCTTGATCAGTCTCTCGAGGACTCCGTTTCGAAATTCAATCATTTGTAATTAATGTAGCACTTAAATTTAAATTCCGGTTTAGCTAGCGTTTCCGCAGTTGATTCCAATTTAAGCAAAATTCTTGTGTATTTCAGTTTCATTGTGCGATTTCCTTTCTCATGAGAGGCGCATGGCACGACATTTCTGCCTTGTTTTCAAGGATCGTGATTACTAATGCTTTTAATTTGGTGTTCGTTTTATGTTTACACAAGCATAGAATCTTGGAAGAATCCATTTCAACAACCACCCAGTAATTATCGTAGCTTTCCGCAGTTAGTGAAAACTCTCATTGTTTTTTCGTTTTGATTTTGTGTAAACTACTGAAACCTTTCAATATACACATTTCAAACGCATGCCATCCACCCTACGTTAAAAAGGGTTTCATTAATTTAAAAGCAAAGGAATCAGACTTCTTAGAACTAACTCTTTAAAAACAACATTTGCGTGACAGTCATAGAACGGTCTCTTTCAGGGGTTATCTTTGCCTCTAGACCGAAGGCTAACGAGAAGATTTTGCCTTTTACAACTGCGTACCACCCAGTAGTTAGCAATCTGAAACAGACGTTGACCGAACAATGGACTCGAATACAAAATCAGGTCTTCTAATTCCTCATCAACTGCCTCTTCGTCTTCTTCTTCCTCTTCTTCCTGTGCTTACTCATCTTCCTCTTCGCCCTCGACTTCCTCTTCTCAGAAAGTGAAACCATTGAAAAAGAGCTGGTACCAGTCGCACAGTTATCTCGTCAAACTCGTCCTGGGCGCAGTGTTGGGACATCATTTTCTCGATACCGTGACTGTTTTCTGTATTAGCTCGAAATTGCGACGTATAAAATGTTAGGCTTTCAGAAGCTCGAAATCGTGTACCATTTATTACTTCCGACAACAATGAACACAGGGCCCCTCTTCATGTACGCCAATTTCTTCATGAACCCCCCTCGGACTGTCCTGATATTGGCAAGTGCACTTCGTAGCGCACAATTAAACGCCCCGCTACGTTTTTTCTTGACAGAAATTTTAAAGTGAAAAATTTGAATTGATGTGTAATTTGAACG
>BLAZ01000194.1:389122-394122 GCA_014633955.1 Acropora tenuis | reverse complement strand
CAATTAATCCTAAATACATAAATCTATCAAAACATTTATGTACATTTCTAAAAACTAAATACTTATATTTCAGAATATCTTTATATAATATAAAAGCACACACTGATAATAACTATAAAACTATATCAAGAGAATTCGCTGAACATTTTATTTTTAAAGATTTTAAGTCTTTTGCTTCAGCGATTTCTTTAACTTGAAACGATGGTTGGATCGTAGCTGCGGTCTGCATTTGTCAGCAAAGTTAAACAAATTGTGTGGGTTTAGTATACGGTTCAGCACATTCACTGTCTTATAACATTCAATGAGTGATGACAAGGTTCTCCTTTTTTCCAATGTTGGCCGTTTAAGTCGATTCAATCGATCTTCGTATGACATACGACTGGCATTTGTGCCTAGTGCGAATCTGGACGCTCGTCTTTGAACTTTTTCTAGAGTAGCGGCGACCATACTGGCGAATAATATTCAAGGATTGGCCTAGCAAGGCTTTTATATAATTAGAGAACAAGTCTGGGTTTTTTGGTCCAACAGTATGCCTAACAAAGCCAAGAACGCTGTTAGCTTTGTTTGCACGTTTAGTGACCTGTAGGCTCCATGACAGATTTGAAGTGACATAAATACCAAGGTCTTTTGTTTCTGATACTTGGTCCAATTTATTGCCAGCTAAGTAATATGGAGGACTTGATGTATCAATCTTTTTTAAATTCTCATAGCTTCACACTTGGTTGTATTAAAACTTAGCTGCCATTCAGTGCTCCACTGCTCAAGTAAGATTTGAGCGTTCTCGTGAACATTGCTTAGTATACTAAGGTATACTAAGGTATACCTTGTAGACTCTCATATCGTCTGTAAATAGTTTGCATTGAGTTTCTATGTTCTGAGTAATGTCATTTATATAAATAAGGAACAGTATTGGTCCTAATACCGTTCCCTGTGGTACACGAGAAAGTACACTTGTCCAGGATGAATAAGTTCCCCGAAGTACAACACGCTGGTGGCGGTTTGTCATGAAATTCCTTACCCATGATAATAGTGGGTCTCTGATGTCATATGCTTGCAGCTTTAATAATATACGTTCATGTGAGACAGAGTCGAACGCCTTCGAAAAATCCAAAAGCACAACATGTGTAGGAAGTCCATTGTTCCTATTTTGAGCCCAGTCGTGAAAGACCGTTAAGCGTTGAGACAAAGAAGATCTGCCCTTCATAAATCCAAAATGGTCAAAGCTAAAAATGTTCTTAGATATCCAGAATTCTACTAAATATTGTCTTGCAATTTTCTCTAACACTTTGCATCGAACTGAAGTTAATGAGACTGGGCGGTAGTTTTTACAGTTGTTTTTAGCGCCTTTTTTGTGTAATGGTATAATATCAGCTTCCAGCAATCCGGTACCTTGCCTAACGAGAACGTAACGAGAACGACAAATTGAAGATCTTACAAATTGATGTAGCTAAAATATCCGCGCAATTTTTTAGAATCAACGGCTGAATGCCGTCCGGCCCAGGAGACTTGTGAGGTTTCAACTCTTTCAGCAACTGAGCATTGGAGAAGACTATCATCAACAATGATCTGTTCAAATGACGGAATATTTTCCAGGTTTTCCCGTGTAAAAACCGATTCAAAAAATTTGTTCACGCGTTCAGAAATATCGCATTCATCGGTTAGTATGCTTACATTGTCTAATTTGATAACTGTCAAATCATTAGACCCTTTAAGCGTTCCAAAAGAGTTTATGTTCTATTTTGTCATGCACATTGCTTGCTAAATCCTTCAGGTATTCGCACCGGGCCTCATTACATTTCGTTTTAAGCATGTTGTTTATGTTCTTGTATTTGGACCATAAATCAGCATTATCGCTCGATTTAGCTTTCTTGTAAGGACGCTTCTTTTTACGAGATCCATGGGGCGTGGCGATTTTTCCTCTTGTTTTTCTTGGGAATACACTGATCAACTGCACTGTCAAAAAGATCAGCCCATGCATTCCACACTTCATTCATGTCATTTGAGACAAAGACACAGTCCCATGGCATGTGTTTGAACAATTCATTCAAACCTGAAAGTCATCTTTGTCAAAATTCTAAAACTCCCTTTTAGGAGATGTTCTTTGATAACGCTTCACGTTTGCTTTAAATGTAATGATGTTGTGATCAGATATTGGTTCTCCAACCTCTACGTCCAGAACCATGTCGCAATTATTTGTTAGAATAACATCCAGTATACTGTCTCGTCGTGAAGGATGTAAGACCATTTGATTTAAGAAATTATGAGATAGCATGTCAGGGAAGATTTCATTATTCAGTGAGTTATTGCAAAATAAATTGCTCTTCCAGTCGATATCTTTGAAGTTGAAATCCCCACTGAACAAGTATAATATTTGTGTGGTGTGACAAATACTCCAGATTTCTCTGAATTGTTTCCAAGCATTTGGAATCACTGGATGGCGGCCTATAATCCAAACACAAACAAACTTTCCCTTGAATAATGGCTATCAGGCATCAAGAGTTCGGTATTATCACCGGTATTATCACCGACAGCGACTAACACACCCCATCCTCTACGATTTCGATCGCGTCTGAAAACCCGGTAGCTCTGTGGAAATATTTCGGACAAACTAATCCAGTCGTCGAGGTGACTGCTATAATGTCAAAGTTTCTTGAATAAACATCAGCTTCGAGGGATGCAGACTTGTTCACTAAACCTCTAGCATTAAACAAAGCAGTTTTAACTTGCTGGTTTGGCCCTGGATTCACTTGCACGTCTCCACCGAGCAACAGGAGCTTGGCTGAATACCATAGGCGGAGCGGCGCCATCTTGTAAGTTTAGAGTAAAGTCAGTTGGCTATCAAAGTCTAGAGCACACCAAATAGACGTCGTGGTTGAACCTTGGATAACCGAAAGAGTGAAAAACCCATTTCCAGCGTTTATGGGAGGAAAATCAATCGAAAGAGTCCACAAAAAGGACATTACAAGACACTTAAGCGAGAGAGCTCTGAAACGTGCCATGTCACATGTCACATATCAAGCAAAGTACATACATACATACATACATACATACATACATTATTCGATAAAGCAGGTTGAATAAGTGGCAGCTAATGCTGATGTGGGCCTGCTATCTACTCAACACTAAGTGAATTAACATCTAAAAATATATCCCAATGTTAATTATTGTAAATAGAAATAATACACAAATAAAAATAGATAAGCTTAAGATGACTATGTAAAAATAAATAAATTAATTACAATTGAGTTAACTTAGACAACGCAACAAAAGAAAGAAGTATGATTAATCAAACTTACTAGTAATAAAATAGATATCAGTAATACATACATTCGTCACTGATATTATTGTTTGCAATAGAGTTCGTGTCAAAAGTAATTTGGTAAATGCGTTTGGAGAATTTCTTAATGCTTGCCTTGAAAGAGGAGCAGCAAGGCTTTGACATAAACTGCCTAAGCAATTCCAAACAATACTAGCACGATGACTGACAGAAAGAAGCGTGTAAGGCTCTGCATTTGGAAAATACAAATTCCTATCTAAAATGGGCCCTTTGCAGCTTAGCAATCACCCGGTACAAATCACCAAACTGGAGAGCAAATGATGCACTAAACAAAGCCACCAAATTTGAATTTTCTTTGTTTATTTTGTCCCAGTACGTCATTTGCTCTCCAGTTTGGCGATTTGTACCACCTGATCGCTCAGCTGCAAAGGGCCCTTATCTCTTAAATTGTAAGAAGTTTCGTGCTTTGTAAATAAATTGTTGAGTTAAGTTATAAAAAGCCTGATATGCAACACAGACAAGTCTCTTATAAATATAATGTATCGATGACCATTTTGACATGCTGAGTACTTCATGTTTTGGTGTGGATATGCTGATATTGTGAATTAGTCTGGCCGCACGGATGTGCGAGTCCTTGATGTCAGTCAACAAGTTGGAAGATCCCCATAAAATTAAACAATAATTCACACTTGGCAAGATACCTTTAAAGTAAATAGATTGTACGTGGAACGGTTGAAATACTTCGTCTGTTTAAGCTTGGAAATCTTTGCGTTGAAATTTGAAGTGAACCATTTTGATGTGAAGAGACCAGTTAAGCTTAGCTTATTATCAAGTTTGACTCCATGGCAAGATGAACAGGAAATTCTATTGATACGTTTATTGTCTATGGTGATGAGTCTAATTGGACAGATGAATGGTGTTTTTCAGATGAACTTTACTTCAGACTTGACTGGATGGATAAACATGGAGTTGAATTTACACCAGATAAGTAGTTGATGCAAGAGATTTTGAGTTTGGATTCGGAAACGGACTCAGTTGAGTTAACAACAATATAGGCAGTAGAGTCGTCAGCAGACATTTCCATTTTTGAGTCAAGCTTTAAGGGCCAAAGGCAAAGACGCTGAACTGTCTTGGGCCCAACAAGGAACCTTGGAGTACGCCTGAGGTTAATCTCATTTTCTCAGAGTTTGTACCATTGATAGACACAAACTGGTGGCGGTTACTCAGGAATTCAAAAATCCAGTCAAATAAGTCACCACATAGATATGAAGCTTGAAGTTTTTTAGGTAAAATTTGACGAGACAGACTGTCAAATGCCTTTTGGAGGTAAGTAAAAATTATGCCAATTGATTCTCTTTCATCTAGAGCAAGCCTCCATTTCTCTGTCATGCTAAGAAGCAACAGTTTAGAGGGTCTACCCTTTCTGAATCCCCATTGGGAGGCAGTACAGTGGAACCCCGCTTTAACGAAGTGTCACGGTACCGAAAAAAATGTTCGTTATAACGGGGTCTTCGTTATAGCGAAGACCCGGTTATAACGAATTATCTGGTTAACAACGAAAAAATTCGTTATAGCGCGGTAACCAAGCTGAACCAGGCTGAGCAATGGGATGTAAACCACGCAAAACAGTCTACAGACTTGCACATGAACAGCAACATTTAAATAAAGCAAAGCTTTGAAGGTCAAAGTTCCCCCATCTTGACCAATAAGAGATGTGTTTGCC
>BLAZ01000194.1:352877-354525 GCA_014633955.1 Acropora tenuis | reverse complement strand
AAAAAAAAAAAAAAAACCCTACGCAGATTATGACTTGTGCCCTCGGCCTACGGCCTGGGCACAAGTAATAAGCTGTCACAACAGCTCGACGGTGTGACGTCCTATTTTCAAGTCCCTTCCGGGCGTGACCATACAAAGCCGTGTTCGCAGCGAGTGTTGTGTGACAAGAAGTATATTTGGTATTCTCTATGAAGCAGTGTCATCTGCATCTCATTAACCGTCATGAAACGTTTTGGAATTGATGTTTCACTTTAAAACTGGCTCAGATTCATGCGTTTATGCGATTCTTCTACAGTTTGCCTTAAGTCGCCTTTTGAGCGGTATGTACATATGTGAACGCTTATTTTAGCTGGCATTTAAGTAAGCAAAGTCAAAATTGAGTGATCTTTATTTAAAGTTGATTTGTTGTGAAGCAATCATTTGATTTTACTTTGTAATTTTAAAACAGAAGTGATCGTACTAATTTCTCTTCTAAAGGGGCTTTTGCTATATTTAATAACAATTTCTTGTTGTAAATTCGTTAATGGCAATCGGCGTTCGAGTCACTGAAGAGGTGGATGGTAAATTTGTCTATGACGCAGGAAATTGCAGGAACAAGGAATATTTTGATATCCTATTGTTGCTTATTTGTGCGATTAACTATGTTTTTAGATTGTCATACTTGCCGTTATTTCCTCGTCCTTAACGCCTGGTTTCTATCGTCCTGATAATCGAAATTATTTCGAGCGATTTAGACGATTCTGTGGTATGTTTGCGATTTTAATGGCTTGTGACTATGAAAGTCGGAAACGGGAAGAAGATATCTAGCTTAGCGTTATATTTTATTATGTAGCGTTAAGTTTGCAATTTTTTTAATTTGCTCCATACACTGAACTGCAATATTACACTTTTCGCAGCTTCAGGCATGGCCTTGTTACTTGAAATAAGGGTTCGTGATAAAGGAGATAAGGTAAATTAGATATACCCGCCACATTTTTACATTTGTCAAGTTCAAACTTGTTGAGTTAGACGAAATTAACTATACGACGTTAGTCATTGTTGGCTTAGTGCTTTGTCTCGGTGTAAAAGTGTTCTTTTTTTTTGTTATTATATAATCACAGAAAAGTGGCGTTTAACGCCATTTTCATTTAATTGTCCTTGTGTACATAAAAAACATGAGTACATGACTGCATGAATTGCTAGTAGAGATATAATGAGGAGTTTTCATTAAGCGCTCCTGGCCTTCTATTTGTCAGTGATATTTGGCCCAGTAGTTAAATATAGGTTTGAACAAAAATGTGTGTGGAATTTTGAGCAAAATTTTACGCTACTAAGTAATTAAAATACAATGACGCAAAAGCAGCGGTATTATTTGTATGTTTCTTGGGGGTCCATTTGTGGATGCTTTCAGACTAAATATGTTTTACCAAGGAGGATGGTTTGGGATTAAATTGGACAACCTTCATCGATTTGACCCTATGCAGAGTAAATGAATTAGTAGTGTTCGAATGTCAAGAGTGCCGGAATTGCTTAAGAGCGAATTTGTAGCATTCGACACTTTTAATTTTAACATCTTCTCTCTCTCTCTCTTTTCCTTCAGTTTCTCTCTTCTTAAAACGAACAGAACGTGCCACAAACACTGTTTACTAATGTGCGGTGTTGTACGGCC